>JAKZJZ010001305.1:0-29001 GCA_022702705.1 Papilionanthe hookeriana x Papilionanthe teres
GGCTAAAATGTGGTTATACTCATTAACACCTGGCTCTATTAAAAATTGTGAGGAGTTAACTCAAAAATTCTTAACTAAGTATTTTCCACCTGTTGACCTCATTTTTGATGAGGTCTTCCCTTCTTCTTTTTAGTGCTTAGGATCTAGCCTTAGGCTTTTCTTTTGACTATCTTAGAGGACTAGAATTGGGACCCACCTTTTAGAAATTCAAACCACTTCTTAACTCCCCGCAAACTCCATAAACTTGATTGTAGACCCCTAATCACCTAGAGGGTCGAAATCAAATGCGGAAGTTTAAAGGATGAGTTCCTATGTGACTCTTCGGCCTTAGGATCGCCCCGGGTGGCTCGGTCCGGTGAGGGGCTGACTTACACTACACCTACACACTACACTCCCACACACCTCCTAAAACTACACCCATAACCAACTTGACCTCCCGACTCATGTAGGTGATTCACATGGATGGTCCTTAACCCCCGAGCCCTCAGCTAAGAGGGTTAAGAACAACATGATGAATGCCTCAAATGAGTCCTCTCATGGCTCATATGGGCTTGATATGGCTTCATGGCTCAACCAAAATGATTTCTTTCCACCTAAATCCACCCAATCTTCAATTTCCCAAATTTTCAATTTTTGACCCCTAGGCCCTACACCTACTAAACCTACCCAAAACCTCAAAACCCAAATTTTCGCAAAATTTCCAAGTTACCTAAAATTCTTCAAAATTATTCCCAAACATTTCTACACCACTCAAATTGACCATCTATATCCAAAAATACCAAAAATTCCAAGAAAACCTCCCAATACCCTCCAAATACCCAAAATACCCTTCTCGCCTAAAAATCCAAAAATTCAGAAAATTCCCAAAAAATTCCAGAAAATCCTAAATATTCCCAATTTCATTTTGTCCAACTACACCATGGGCCAATTTTGTCAATTTACCCTACTTTTGTCAAAACCCGTAAATTGACCCATTTTAACCCAAAGTGAACCCAATGTTAAACCAAACCTATCCAATTGACCCGAATTCTGGCCCAATTCAATTCTAAACTTCAATTAAACATTCCCAATACCAATTTAAACCAAATCCAAGTCCAATTTGATTGACATTTGGATCCAATCTCACTTTTGCCTTAAAGCCCAATTTGGACCCATGACCCAAACTTAACCCAAACTCACCCAATTCAACTCCAATTAACCTCAAATCTTTTCTAAATCTTCCTTAACATTCCCACAAACAAAACCCTAACATTATTTGCCCAAAATTTGAACCCAAGTCCCACTCAAACTCAACCCAAGGTCAAAAGGCCCATTTTCGACCTAAACCCAAACCTAACCCAAATTCAACCCAATTCAAATCCAAATCACCCCAAATTTGTTTCAAATCACTCATGACACATCCATGAGCTAAACCCAACAATTATTTGGCCCAACCTCTTTACAAAATTCCCATCCATGAACACATCCTTAAACTTAAAAGCCCACTTCCCTTAAACCTTCTTAAAAGCCCATCTTCATTAAATTTTAAAAGCCCAAATCATCCTAAAGCCCACATGACACTTCCCCTCATCATCCATTTGATCAAAATCACCCCTAAGTTTCAAAATCATCAATTAAACCATTCCAAATCAAGCCACATGTCAAATTACCCCCTAAATGTCAAATATTTCTAAAACCCTTTTCATGAAACAAATCAACCTTTTCCCAAGCCAAATGAAGCCATGAACAAGCCATTCTCAAGCCACATGAAGCCATGAGGGCTTTGACTTGTCATTAGTCCATTTATGGCAAGAAGAGGGGGTTCTTTCTTAAACCTCCTTTAACCCTTTTTTACCTTAATCATGTCACACACTAAACCATGTTTAGCCACCTCATCATGGATGGAGACTTCACCACTCCTTCTAAGCCGACCTAAATGATTCCCTCAACTCAAAATCGGAGCTTGGAAGGGTGCGCCAAGCCCAAAATGGTGGGTTGACCCAAACCAAGCCAAAGTGAGCCTTCTCCCATTCCATTTAAATCAAACTCCTTTACACATGTCAAACCTCAATCGATCGCACAAGCCTCCACCCCGACCCACCCGAGCTCGAGGGACGACCCGACTCGGCCGCCGCCACCCGCCGCCGGAAAACACCATGCCCGAAACCTCGGGAGGAGCCAAATTTTGGAATTCCACCTCGCCGAGCCGCCTCACTCCAAATGGCCATCGCGAACTGTTCTTCTCCTCACCGGAGCGACTCGATCCCAACCATTAAACTCCCCCGGAGAGCCTCCGACCATGCCTATTTAAACCCCTCACCCTCTCGGCCAAAGGAGGTGCCGAACGAAACCTTAAGGAAACTCTGCCAAAATCACCCGCATCACTCTCCACACATGCAGCACCCGATCCCCACCGAATTCCAGCCCCGATTCCCTCTAGCCGAGCCCAATTTCGAGCTCAAACTTTATCCCAAAAACCAGACACTTCTTCACAGCCGAGCCAATTCCCAAATCGATTGGTCCTACACCTTCACCGGACCAAGAGGAGAAGTTCCCCACCGAAAGCCCCATCTCTAGGCCACCCAGCTTGTTCCAGCCTCCAAGCTTTGTGATCGGCTGTGGTCGAAGTCCAACCTAGACAAGTCACTGCACCGCGGAGACTTCATCCGGAGCTTACTAGGATCCAATCGAAGGTGTAACAACTCTCGCATCGAAGCTTCACTTCTCCGAGCAAAGGTATGGACTCCCTCTTCTTCCCGAGCTTCCAGAGATTCTCATTTTAATTCGAGTCAATTTAAATGCATGTTTACCGTATGGATGTGTTCGTCTCTTCAAGACGAATCCATAAAGCATAAGAACACGAAAATCCGTCGAGAATCGAGCGAGAAATTAGGGTTAGAAGGTCGACGGTCACGGTGCACACCCGCCGTAGACGATGACCAGGAGCCGTCGGATCGCGCGTGTATCGAGCGGACGATTCGGATTGCGCCGACCGTGGAATGTTACGCGAACCGCGGGGCCCGGACGGATGACTCGGATGGCGGCGCCCAATCACAGCGCGACACGTACCCCTTCGGAGTCGCCGATGTTTCGTCGGCGTCGCGTGGATAAGTAGATAAATAGGGTATTTAATGTATTTATTAAATATCAGAAACTTTAAAAATCCATATCTTTGTGTAGAAAAATCACAAAAATAAAATAAAAATACCCTCTGCTCGAAGTGAACAGAGGAGAATAATGTGGAAAAGAAATCATTTAATTTCATCAAGTATTTTATTTTTTATAATTTATTTACTTTCTGCATACATTTAATTCTCCATGCATGTATACAATTCACCATGGCATGAGACCATAGGGTGTTAAGCCTCTCGAACTTCGGGAACATTCCCCGAATTTTCCAAGGTCGAGGCCATCTCGTGAAAAGTTATTTATTTTTCAAATGCATGTTGCTGTTTTCGAGTATTGTAATTCCAAAAATTAGCATGTTGTGAAATAAATTCTAGAAAAATTTGGTGATGTTCCTTATGACCAGAGAACTCTAGGAAAAATGGGACTCGAGTTAATTCACTCGTAACAACTCTAATCGCTTAAACACCCAAAATAGGTCTTTAATTAATTAGAGTTAACCAGGCATCAAATTGACTTGAAATCAATTCTCCACTCGACCTTTAGGATCAGAGGAATCCACCATAAAAATTTGAGGTCAATCGGACTTGGTTAGCCCCACTAATCGGGTTGAGTAAGTCACTTAGCCATTTTAAACTTTAAAAATTCATAACTTTTAAAATACTTTTTAAAAATTCACCAAATTGGTTTTGGAGCCTCTCTGATATCAGGGGAATCTAAGAAAATTAAAATTTCAATTTTCTGAAAAAGTTGATTTTTAATAATATTTTAATATTTTTAATAATTAAAAAATAATAAAAAATCACAAAAATAATAAAGTTCACCAAAATGTCACATTTTGAATTTTAATCACTTAGGAACAAATCCCACATTTTTCCTAGGTCTATTTAGTGAGATATTGAATTTTAAAGTTTTAAGGTAATTTTAAAATTAAAAAAATGTATTTTCTAAGCATTTTCACTAAAATAATTATAATAAATCATAAAAAAATCAGAAAATTGCAAAATTTGTTTCTCTGGTTTCCTTGATATCAGAGAGATTTTTGAAAAATATAAAATCCATTTTTCAATATTTATTTTATTTTTAAATTAATTAACACTCCAAAACTCAAAATAATTATAATAAAAATAATATAATTCAAAAAATCACCAAAATTGGTCCAAGTGCTTCTCCTGGTCATTAGAAATGTCCCCTAATTTTCTTAAGGACTGAAACTTTCTTTTGGTCATGTTGTCAAATTTTCCTCGAAAATCTCTATTTTCACCAAAAATAATTATATAAATAAATTAAATACAGTAAAAATCACATTTTCTCCTCTCATGTCTTTATTGACATATGAGTGAAGTCACATAAAAATTTCAAATTCATTTGTGTTCAATTTAGTGAGTTATGAAATTATTAAGTTTAAGGGGTAAAATGGTAATTAAACTTTTAACCCTTAATTAAAACTTTAGGTTTAATAAAAAATCAACAAGTAAAATATTTGATCTTAATCTGATTCGAATGATTGAAATTTAAATAATTAAAGGGTAGAAACCCATTAAATAATTTTAAAATGATTAAACTTTAATTAAATAATAGATTAAATTTGGAAGAATAATAAAATCGGAATTATTAAAATAAGGGATATTTATTAGGAAGAGATTTATTCTTTAATTTAAAAATCCCTAAATTAATCATATCATTAACATTTAACTCTTAATTAAAATGATAACTCAAATTTAAAATATTAAAAGACTTAATTAAATCATTAAACTCTTTTAAAATCTCAATTAAAATTATAAATTAAATTAAATTAAAATTAAATTAAATAATTAAATTAAATTAAATTAAACAATTAAATTAAATTAAATTAAATTAAATTAAATTAAATTAAATTAAATAATTAAATTAAATTAAATTAAACAATTAAATTAAATTAAATTAAATTAAAAAATTAATTTAAATTAAATCAAATCAAATTAATTAAACATCAAATCAAGTTAAATTAAATTAAGTTAAATTAAAACTCAATTAAATTAAATTGAATTAAATATAACGTCACCTAAGACATAAAGAATTCAAAATAAATCTAAAGCAACTTCAACACTATTCCAAATTTAAACCCTTTAACTTAAATCAAATCATTTAAATACTAATTTACCCTCGAAAGCTTTGATTATTATAACTCCTAAATGAAACATTAAATGAAGTGCTACTTCACTCATAAGATATTCAAATGTCTTAATTCACCGAGCAAGATAATAACAAAACTCGAAAACCTCTGGACGATTAATTCATTTATATAATTAAATCCATTTGGACTTAAAACAATCCTAGAAATATCGAAAAGATGTTTAAAATTCTTCTTAAGCACTTCCTCAATATGATAGGATATTTATAAGAACAATCGGACTTAATTGTTCTTCGATGAAGAAAATCGTCCTCAAACAAAAACACAAAGAACCTGAGACGTCATAGGAGATGACTACCATAGTGATTGGAATTTGGTAGAAAACCATAACCTTTCCCTTACCTTTACCTAGGAACTCGCTTAAATATTCTAATCGTGTTTTAAGTGTAGCTTCGGATGACTGGAAGACCCTCCAGTACGCTTTTATTTTATCGCAATTTACTTTCTTGCAATTTACTTCCTCGCAATTTACTTTATCGCAAATGCACTTTACTTTTCTCGTACGATAAAACAAATGTCGCATGAAAACCCACACCTTTAGGATAGTCCCTAAAACCGAAACCAAAACTAAGTTAAAAGTCATTGCAAGATAAAATTCACCGCCACAACATTTCAAAATATAAAACAACTCAAAATTTAATCACAAACAGAACACAAAACTACAATCGCAACTAAATTAAAACGTCCCGTCGGATGATCGGGAATACCTCGGATGATGTAACCTACGTGTTGCTAACGGGATTTCCCACGGTCTAAATGAAAGTGTGGAACTCATTCAACTGAGTTTAGCAAATTCATCCGGACTAAGTGAATCCGATAAAAATAATGATGCCTGAAGGATGGAACCGTGGATCTTAACCGTGTCGTTATAATCAACTTTAAGATTTGTTTTAATCAAAATACAAAACACTCGGAAATTAAGACTTCTCTAAACCAAAACACTTTTCTCATCTCCCTGATTTATAATTTCTAAAACTAAACCTCTGCAACAACAAGGAGCTTAGAGCATGGTGGGCAAAGACGGCCATCGTCGTCAGCAAAACTCGAACCTACTTCAAGCAAAACCTTCTTAGAATTAAACAACAAAGCCATAGGACTCCGAGGTAGCTTCGCCTAATGCAACATAAATCCTCAACCTCTTTGTTAGGCATTTGCATTGCAAATTAAGCCCTAACCGGTCTTAGGATTCCGAGGTAATCGTCCGATACGACAATAAACCCTCACATCTTCTATGCTATTTGTTTGATTTTATCATACAAATATAAGCCCTAATAAATTAAAATTGGCAAGATCGAAATACTAAATAAACATTAGGACTTTCCTAAATTCAAGCCAAACAATAGGATAGTCGGAAATTACCGAAGTTCACTTCGAATCAGTTGATTCCTCCTACCTTCTTCCTTCGGATTCACAAAACAAAAATGTTCCAAATTCGATCTATTCCCTATCGAAATTCCAAAATTCAATCTTCGAAAACCTTAAACTTTCAAATTCTCGAGAGCAGAATTATCGATTATTATCGAGAGTTTTCTTAGGTGATTCCCGTCACTTAAGATGTAATTAACTATAGGGGCTTGCCCTTATAAGGAATTTTAAAGAACCTGTGTAATATAAACCCCGTTTAATACTTTCATATTAAGCGATGAATTTGTCGGCTTATAAAATTGGTTCGCAGACCAAACGGATGTCACAAAACTTCTAGTTTATTCGATCGAGCCCCACTCTCAAGCAGGTGTGTCTATCCTTAGGGATAGATACACGGCTTGTGGTGCGGTGCTCATTTATATAAACTATTCGGGATGTGAGATCGGTTTAATCTCATATCTTAAAACTTTCAAATTTAAAATTATTTTCAAAGTCAAATACTACTTTCTAAATTATATATATATTTAAATCAAATTTAAAATTAAAATTCGCCGATAACTTCGTTAAGCGACCACTTTTCAAAATAAAACACACAACCTAAAAATATGCCGACAACTTCCGGCGACTCACTGGGGAAAATTCCTCTCTCCATTATAATCAAATAATCTCGCTTTCAAAAATCGAGTAGTGTATCCATGTCCCTAATGGATCAAACTACCCTTCTTTCCGTTGGAATACTATGTTCATTTCTATCTCGAACAAGTATAGCCAACATTCTCTCGGATTTAGGAGCCACCGTTTAGACACCCCTAAACGTAGAGGTTCCGAGATCCTTTTACCTCATTTCCGAGGCGGGGTGGACCCCCGACAGTGTTAGCTTAGGAGTGATCCTTCGAGTCGGGAAGTCTTGCTTAAGACTTTCTTTTCCTTTCGAATCGGATTCCTTACCTTCTCTACACCTTCGAACATTCCGTTCTAAATAAACAAACCCTCTAATAAGTGATTCTTTTAACAAATGATTCTTTTTTATAAATACATGAACAAAGAATGAGTTCGACTCTTTCAATTCCTTTCTTTTCGTCCCGAAGAAAAGAAGCATAACTCGGGACCGACAACCGTAATCTACCTCGCGTAAATGGAAGCCCCGAAATCGATTTTCTCCTTCACCAACGGACCGGACTTCGCCGTCTATAAGGATGAGCCGCCCGACAATGGGGTCATCCGATTCGGACATGGATTCGAAAACACGAACGTCAAAGTCACCGACGTCTCCCTCTTCGCACCGACGAACAAGGTATCCGAAGCCGAGGAACCACCGCTCGAGTTCAACCTTAGGTCGACCCAAGAGTTTCCTCCCCGCAAAGGGTCCCGACTAGGAGGAGTACCGCCGTCCGCAGAGGACCGTTCTTACTACCCCCACCGGTCTAGTTGTTTCGCACCTACCCCGACTTCGCCAAATCAAAGGGGAAAGAAATCCGTAACTATGATAAACCCGTTACCGCGGAGGGTACGGATCTTCCCGTAAGACCTTCCGTCTTCGAAATCGGGTCCAGCTCGAAGATTCCGTCGCCGACAAAGACCCAAAGAAGAAATAGAAATGAAGGATCGCCGTGGAAGCCGTAGCCGCCGAGATCGCCTTCCCGAGGAAATTCCGCAGCTGCCGAATATACACCGCTACTCGTAATATACACCACCGCCCGACTACATACCACTTTTGGGAGGAAGCAGGTTCCATCCCTCTCCGCCGCAGAGGATGAAGAGAATGTTCGCAAGATTGTCGCCACATTACCACAGCCCCGCATACTACAACAATAACCGCAAGAAAAGAACTAGAACTACGCCGTTTCGCTTCGACCGCAAACTTTGGTGAAAAGCCAAGCAAAGAAGGAAAACCGCCCCGTGTCGGAAATTCTACGAAGGATGGGACGGGTGCCGCCAAATCCCGTCTCGGGCCCCGAGTAGAACCCGCCGTCATGATGAAAAGCCAAGCAAGAGAATGAAGGCTAGCCCGCCCGTCGTAGTATCGTGATTACGGATTAGGGAGGATACCACCTTCCAAGCATTCGGCCGATGCACCATCCGGTCATAGACCTTCCGCCGCTAGAAGGATGGTGTGGCGTCCCACTACGGGCAACTGAGACCGAAACAACAGACTCGAGAAAGAAAGTCTCGCCGTGAGGCCGGAATCCGAAGAAAGTGCTACCGCGATGAAGGGGACTCGTGAAAAGGACCCGGCAACCATCGCATGACAACCACAAAGATACACGAAAGCTCCACTAGAAGATGCCATGGAAAAGCCGAGAACCGACATCCGACGGCCGGCAAAAGAAAGATAAGAAAAGTTCGGAGATGAGATCGACTCATCGGAATTCATGGACAATGAATATGCGAAATCAACATGGTCGAGACACGAGCTTCATCAGCTTCTCAAGGTGCTCCCGCAACTAGCAGAAGAGAGGAGCCGTAACCGATGAAGAGACAGCCTTCAGAAAAGGACGACACGATCGCTCAAATGGCGAAGAGGATGGAAGAGATGGTCATAGCCTCCGGCCACTCTCCGCAGTCAAGTACAACCACATGAGAGACACCCCTGAAGTCATTCACATCGTAGACGGAGGAAAGGAGATTACATCCGTCAATGGGGATGACCAACTGAAAAAGGATACAACACAAAGTATGATCCCCGAAAGGATATCAAGAACTTGGCAGAGCAGCAAAGTGCGAGAAGCCTTAGCACAATCGAAGAACGGGACATCCATTCGGACGGGCAGACCTTACCCGTAAGAATTCGACGCCGCCCAATACCCGAAAGGCTTCGTACCACCTCTCGTTTAAGACCTTCGACGGAACCGGGAACCCCCGACAAGATGTTGCACACTTTCGTGCCGCTTGTTGCAATGCCGGCGGGAGCGATGCGCTACTCTTCCGACAGCTTCGTTAGCGCTGCCGTCAGAGTCGCCTTCGACCGGTATGCGAATTACCCAACGGTTCCGTGAAGACATTCTCGCAGCTAGAGAGTCTCTTCATTAAGCGATTTGTCGGAGCTCAAGCACCACATCACTATAGGTGATTTAGTGAGTAGAGAAACAAAGGCCGAATGAAACTCTAGTGGATTACATACTTCGATGGAGGAATTTAAGCATGAAGTGTGAACCACAACCGCAAGAACAACATGCAGTCAGCATCTCGCTTAAAAGCATTCACGGCCCGATAAGCACTTCTCCTCAAGGGATTCACTATTAAGACTTTCGAGAAGTTGTTAAGCAAGGCCGGAAGCTTGCAAGAAGAGGCGAAGCAATTAAGTTTCGCCGACAAGACCGACAAGCGTGGCCGGTGAAGACCTTCGAGAAGAAATCCGGATCGTTGCAGCTAGCTTGACAAAGGCAAACAACCGATGCAAATACCACCGTAACGGCCGCAAAGAACCACAACAAAATTACCAAAGAACCCCGGTCCAACTATCGCCGTCTCCGCAGATGAACAACCGTCTCGTCCGCAACGTACATCGAGGGAGCTTCGAGCAGAGAATATCCGTTCAAAAATGAAGCGGCATCGAAGATGTTCCGCAACTTAATGAAAACTCCAGATTTCCACACGCCAGAGCCCAAAAGACCGGAGGAAGTCAACAAGAAAGGTGATCCCAACTTTTGCCCCTACCATCTGGATGCTCGGGCACAAGATGAAGACCGCATTACCTTCAAAAGTCGGCTCAACGACAACCTTCTGAAAGGAAATATAACAATCCCGAAGGAGTACATGAAGGAACCCCGTAAAGGAGGTTCCGTCAATGTTATCTCAACCGATCCCGTCATTCCGATGACCCATATGCAACCAACGATGGATGGACTACCGCTCGGACAAGGTCTTCGAAGAAGATTTTAGACAACATCCGAACCGCTTCGGTGCGAGCTTCAATTCGTAGTTCGAGACCCGTTAAGCCGGTACTATCACTTGCGATGAAGAACCACCTCGACAGAGACAATCGAAGAGAAGAAGAAAATCGACGAAGAAGAGGGGACCGAAATTCCTAAGGCTGGACTAGGGGCCGCTTATCCTAGATAGTTGTTTCCGATTCGGGGAGAAATCCCTCGAACCTCTCGATTTTGTATGATTATCTCGCTCACTTCGGTGGGATCATATAATGATAAGGGTGATGGCGTTGGCTACGTTTTGATCGTTTCTAACGATTACGTAACTAGCGACAATCCGGGCGTCGATTTCGATACCAACAACAATTCTCAAATCATACAAGATCTCGACGATCAAAATGACGAAGAAGGCATCCATCAAGGAGGCTACGAGAGTTCAACAAGCAACGGATCCATCTCGCGAGTTTCGAGGAGCTCCAGCTACGATAGAGTTAGAACCTTCGCATTTGGAAGATAATCCGAGAGAGCCAATCATTCCGATTCAGGAGGAGACACCGACAAACTCAACACTAGATTCGAAGAAATTACGAAGTCAACTTAAGAAGTGGAAGAGTTCTACCTCCGAGAACGGGTCCAAAAGACAAAGGAAAGGTGTGGTCGTTCAAGAAGAACCAACCCCAGCAGAAGAAATACCCATTCGAGAAGAAGCCGAGACGCACGAGAATAAAGTGGACTACAACGTGCTAGCCCATCTTAGGAAACTACCGGCCAAACCGAGCATTTACGATGCTCTCATCTTATCAAAGGAGATGAGGGAAGCTCGATCAAGGCCTTACTTCGATCCGGAAATTCGCTAAGCACAAATGGCCGGAGATTCCTTAGATGAGGTTTGCTCATTAAAGGAACAACGAGGTGTTACCTTCACTGGACAATGACCTACTACTGGGATGACAGCATCACAACCGACCGTTGTACATTTCGCCTACAATCGGGAAGTTTACGCTCTCCGCAGTATTGGTGGATCCAGGAGCATCAATCAATATAATGAGTCTTCGAACACTAAGATACTTGGAAATCGATGCTCGCGAGCTCGAGGCCGACAAAATGTTATTAAGAGGATTCAACCGTAAAGGAGAAAGAGCCCTCGGGTCAATAACGCTATCGATGAAGACCGGTGACCTAGCAAAGACAACCGCAAAATTTCACATAATCGATTCGAAACGTCGTTCAACGCTCTACTCGGGCCGACCATGGATACATGAAAACAGGATGGTACCATCATCTCTACATCGTTGCATCAAATATTACGATGGAGGGGAACAAAGGCATCAAAGGCGACTTACAACCATTCTCCGTACATGAGATCGGGATCCATGAAGATGCAACCTTATTATGCACCGCCAAAGAAAACAATCTTCTCCAGTAGATACCGTAATAAATAAAGCAAAGAAAGTTCGAGACAACGAAGAACCCGAAGTTCTAGTCCAACAAGCCACTCACCACTCCCTTCCGGCGAGATGGTGAAGGTTTCTCCACAACTCGCATCCGAGGTCGAGGCCGGGGACGAGGCCGTGGTAGAGACACTAGGACACCGGGATGCAGGAAACCAACCATCAATGTCGATCGGGATGATAGTTCCGAAGAAGAAAAAGAAATCAAGCAAGAAGCGAAGAACAATAAGTCGAAAGAAGCCGCAATACAAGATCTCCTCGAAGATGAAAAGAACGAAGAATACAAATCAATGTACGAGAAGATTAACCACTACGTACATACTATGACCCTAACTCCGATCCATTCTAATAAGATCGAGGGTATGGAGGTCAAAGAGGTACGTAGTGACCGTGCAAAGCCGATCAAATTCTACCGTGGTGCTTCTTCCTCCAAAACCGAAAATAATGTACAATTCGAAGATGTCACTTCATCGAATTAATGGAATTACCTTTCGAGTGGTACTCTCCCCGTGTTCAAAATTTAATTCAACGTGGTTTCTTACCTCGACAATGGACAAGAGGCCAATCACAACATTTCGAAAAGTTATGGAATAACTCCGGTCGTCCTCCCAATTCAAAGTATGGACTCGGATTCGGCACGCAGGGCCGCCGACGATACCGAATTTTGCTCGGTTGTCACTCGCAAGTCCAATGAAAACCGCATGGAAACTACGGACGAACTCGAAGATTTACAAATCGGAGACGCTCCACCGAATTCGAAGAAGAAATTAAATCCACAATAGATGAGTTAATGGAAGTTAACTTAGGTACTAGCGAAGAGCCTAGACCTACCTTTGTTAGCTCCTTACTCAACAAAGAAGACTCCAAAGAAATAATCAAGTTATTAATGGAATTTAAAGACCGTTTTGCTTGGAGCTACGATGAAATGCCGTGATTAGCTCCGTAGGTCGCAACTCATAAGCTAGAGTGGATCCTACTTCGCTCCAGCCGACAAGGTCCCGTAAGAATGCGTCTAGAAATCGAACAACAAGTCATACCAAAGTTAAAAAGCTAATGGACGCTAAATTTGTCCGTGAAGAACAATACCCGACTTGGCTAGCCAATGTAGTGCCACGTAAAGAAGAATGGTCGATCGAATTTGTGTGGACTTCGCAGATTTAAACAAGGCATGTCCAAAAGATGAATTCCTCTACCGATTCCAGAATCGATGATCGATATTGCTTCGACACATGAAATATTCTCGTTCATGGATGGATCTTCGTGATACAACCGGATAAAAATGGCTCCTGAAGATGAAAAGCTTACAAAGATTCGAACGCCGATCGGAGTATTTTGCTACACAAAGGATGCCATTCGGATCGAAGAACGCAGGAGCAACTTACCAAAGAGCAATGACAAGAATTTTTGATGATCTCATCCACAATCAAGTCGAGTGCTACGTGACGATGTCGTCATCAAAAGCAAAGTAAAGGAAAACCACTCGTATGATTTGAGAATTGTTTTCGAACGATTAAGACAATTTAACCTTAAGATGAATCCCTTAAAATGCGCCTTCGCGTCACCTCCGGAAATTCTTAGGATTCGTTGTCCGACATCGTGGAATTGAAATCGACCCGGAGAAGATTAAAGCCATCTTAGAAATGCCGCCTCCCAAAACCTTAAAACAACTACGATCTTTTCAAGGAAGCCGGCATATCTTCGACGCTTTATCTCAAACCCGTCGTGTAGTGTCAGCCTTTCTCGCACTAGTTAAAAAGGACGCCAAATTTATTTGGGAAGAGAAATGCCGAAGGCCTTCGAAGACATTAAACAATATTTAATGACACCTCCCGTCTTAGCAAATCTCAGCCTCGTGTAGACCGCCGATACTTTACACCGCGGCTTTAGATGACTTCTCTCGAGCCCCGTTAGCTCGTGTCAATGATGAGGGTAAAGAAAATGCTCTTTACTACTTAAGCCGTCGTTTACTTCCGACGGAAGGTATCCCGCAATCGAAAAGCATTGTTTGGCCCCGATCTTCGCCGCTCAAAAGCTCGTGCACTACATGCTTTCTCATAAGGTCAACTCGATTTCGAAGTTTAATCCATTGCAATACTCGATGACTCGTCCAACACTTTCCGGCAGACTTGCCGCATGGTCAATGATATTATCGCAATTCGATATAACTTTCGTGCCTCCGCGTGCCGTAAAGGGACAAGTCTTAGCAGACTTCCGCAAAGACACCCTTCGCCGCCGAATCTCCTCTCAACGACGATCCGCCGGATGAACAAATAATGAACTTAGAAGACCTCGACGATCGACGTTGGGAATTATATTTCGACGGAGCATCTTCAAGCACACAAAGACGAAGAATCGCAAGTGATAAAGTGTCCTGTAAGGCAGAATCGGGCTAATCTTTATAACACCGGAGCGGGGGATGTTAAGATACTCCTACCACTCGACGAACCGTGTACAAACAACGAAGCAGTAATACGAAGCCCTCATAACGGGATTGGAATTAACCATTCAAATCGGGATAACGGACATCAACATCTACGGGGATTCACAAGTTAATCATTCAACAGATCGCTGGACAATACGTAATTTTTAAACCAAGACTCGAACAATACTTCCAAGTATGCCATACGACTGTTGGAACGGATTCCAAATGTAACAATCTACAAAATTCCTAGAAAAGAGAATGCTTTAAGCAGATGCTTTAGCCCGTCTCGCAAAAGAATTTGCCTCGTTTGCAAGATGAATCGCTGGAAGTGTCGGCTCACTGACGTCGAGTCCTATCACAACTGACATGGACATGATACACAAATCGAAGAAGAAAAAGAATCAGCAGAAGCAAGTGACGTAAAACACGGAAGATCGGCGACGACCATCGATGAACTACCCGCAAACAGAAAACTACCGGATGATAGGTCGCCGGCCCATCGCATCAAGAAAAGAACTCTATCTTACGCATTAATAAACAACATGTTATACGTAAGGTCTTTTGATCAAATGCGGCTAAGGTGCCTAAGCGGGTCCGAGGCCCGTGAAATTGTTAAAGAGGTACATTCGTGACTCCGTGGCGCTCACCACCGGGTCCAAAGATGAAAATGAAAATTAAAAGACTAGGGTACTACCGGCCCTCGATGATGACCGACCGCATGAAAATCGCCAAGAGCCGTCATCAATGCCAAGTGCACGGAGTGGTTCTACACCAACCTCCAAATGTGCTACACCCGACAATTGCGTCATGGCCATTCGAATGTCAGGGCACGTATATAGTGGGTCCAATAGAACCACCATCTTCAAAAGGACATCGTTTCATTCTTGCGGCTACAGATTACTTTTCCAAGCGTGCGTGCAGCCCACTTGGAGAAGTGAAAGCACACCACGTGCCGCAGCTTTTCAAGAACCAAGTTGTCTACCGTTTCGGAGTGCCGCGCAGATCATCTCGTATAACGGGTCGACATTCGAAGCACGCAAATCAACAATTTTGTCGGAGACACGGAATCGACCGGCGATACTCAACAATTTACTACCCAAGAGCAAACGGCCTCGCCGAGGCTTTTAATAAAACTCTCGTTCAAATCTTAAAGAAAACCTCGGACGATAATAAGAGAAATTGGCACGAGAAATTGTTAGAAGCCTTATGGCCTACCGGACAACCTTCGAACTCCTACTCAAGCTACACCTTACGCTCCGGTGTATGGGTCCGAGGCGATGTTACCTTTAGAGGTTCAGCCTTCCTTCACTCGAATTGCAGCTTGCAAACAAGATCACGACAGAAGAAAACGCCGTACTACGACTCGAAGAATTAGAAAGCTCGGAAGGGAAAAGACTTGCAGCGCAACATGAATTTAGAACTATACCAAGCTAAAATGGTTCAAGCCCATGACAAACCGGTCCGCCCGAGAACTTTCAAAGTTGGTGACTTAGTTCTCGTTCTCAAGAGACCTATTCTCGCACACCGCAAGATAGGAGGAAAATTCGAACCCACTGGGAAGGACCATTCGTGGTTGAAGCAAGATACTCGGGAGGTTCCTACCAGCTAGTGAATCGCCGGGAGAACGACATATGCTTCCGATCAACGGACGATACTTGAAAAGTATTACGCTACTCCGATGTTTCGAAGGAATGAATTCTTCATCCCTAAGAAACACGGGCGAAGTAATTACTTATGATCGGGTCCGAACCCAAAAATAATAAAATGTGCTAAGATAAATAAAATCATGATAATTAAGTTTTCCTTGTTTTCTTTTTCAAATCAAAATCTCTTCCCTCATCTTATCTTACTTCATTCCCGTTAAATTTCAAAATATAAGAATAATAAAAAATGTATCTTTAATAAACATTTTCTTAATGTTCTTGTTCTTAAGTACAACCCCCGATCCTTTTCCTTGTCTTTTCGCAGGGAAATGTCGAATCAGGCGGTTGGTCTTGAACTTTAAGAATGGCGTAAGCCTCGCACTCGATGAAAAGAGGGTGAAAGATGGAGCGATAATCGAGATCGACTCGCATTTCGCACCGCAGGCCTACAAGACGAGGAAAGTGACCGGGTCCCGCTAACCGAGAAGAACTCGCCCGAAAGACAGAGTGATGAAAGTGGGTGGCCCAAGCCACCAATCCAACAACAAGAAAAGAAAAGCAAACACCGAAGAAGACAAGAAAATGAAGTCCGTAGTCGCTACACGGAGGGCGGTGCTTGCCGCCGCCGCGCCCGCGAGATTCAAGAAGTTCGGAGGGCTACTCTCACGCCCACGCAACGAAGGAATAAGAATCGCCGTATCCGTAAGATGTTAACAAAACTAGCCGCGGCCGACGCGACGAGACAATCGTCGATGCCGCACATACACTTCAAGGACACCGGTTCACCGGAACTCGAAGAAAGGAGGCCAGCTCCTAGAATAACGAAAAGAACCGTGGAAATCTCCGTAAGATCGAAGAAAGAAGGCTACCACGGCACCGGATAGAACCACTGCAAGCAGTGCATGACCTTGTTGCAGAAGCAACCCCGGGGATGTCCCGACAGCATCATCCCCGAGGAGCCAAGGTATGCGTGGGAACGTGAAGGGATCGAACCATATATCCCACAATATGTCACAAGGCCTCGCCATCTGCAGATCATTCCGGAATACGAGCTGGAGAGAATGCAGAATGTTGAAAAGAAAACTTTCGAATACTTCGAGAGAATTAAAGGAAGAAGAATCAACATACTCGAAGGCCTCGAGCTACACACCGACGTATTCTCGCAGTATGAACAACAAGAAATCGTGGATTGTATCCGGATCCGAAGAGAATGGGCCGAACGAGCCGCCCGAGGGAAAACACATACTCGAACCCCGAGATGGATGCCGTGGAAAGGAAGAATCACAATACAATGCGGATGCCGCTACAACTTTGTCGAAGACGTAAAGGGAAACCCACCGGGATACTCCGTCATGGGCAAGTAGATCCGATGCCATCGCTATCAAGAGAATGGTAAAAAGATTGATAACATGGAGGGTACTCGCCAACAGATTGCATACCCAATACCGCATTATCAATATCTACAAACAGGTGACCGCATACCCCCACATATCGATCACCACGACTTCGTCGACCTTTCGCACCTGCCTCTTTCCCGAATGAGTGTAACATCATGTTCGGATCCGACCTCCGGATAGCAGGCCCGGTGAGTTCCGAGGGCCGTTGAAGATACCTCTACCGGTGGGTTCCGTCATGATACCGCAGGGTAACGGAGCGTATATCGCAAAGCATCGCATACCAGAGTGCCAGTGGAGCGAATCTCGCTACTTTCGTGAGGATGGACGACGACAGAAATACCTTACCATTTCCAACCGTACCCGCAGCTGGAGAACCTCCGCCTTACGAGCCGTGAGTTACATGGGAAATATCACACCTCCAACGTACATCCAACTGGCATCCTCGCTAAGGATGGCTTGGAAGGTGATGTTATCGACCATGTACCTCACTATTCGTACATGGATTTTCGATGATGATTCTTTTGATGGATCAACAAAGATCATACACGATCCGTTTTGAGTCTACATGGATTGTATGAAATATATTCCGCATCAAGTCGTACGACGTATTTTCAACATGATTGGAATAAAAGTGACCATGTCACGTTTTGGCCTTCACCTCTTTCGTGCAAATTGATCGGGAAACGCCATTAAAGTTAAATGAACTTCGAACAAAGAACATGAAAAGAAATAAAACAAAAAAAAGAGAATAAAAGAAAACTTTCTAAAAAAAAAATCCAAAAATGACAAACACCAAGTTCACATGAACATTAAATAAACAATAAAATAAAATTTGAACCATTAAAAGATAAACGAAATCAACACAAATCTCAAATTCCATCTTTCCAAACTTCAAAATCAAATTTCATCTTTACAAATCTCAAATCAAATTCTCAATCAAATTTCAAATCCAATCTCGATCAAGTTTCAAACTTGATCTTCCAAATTTCAAATCAAATCTTAAATCAAATTTCAATCGAGTTCAAACTCATCCTTCCAAATTTCCAAATTTCCGAATTCAATCTTTCCAGTGCTTCAAGTCTCAATCAAAATCAAACTCTTTTGGGTCGAGGATTTACATCCGAGACCGCATCGCTTTAGGATTCTTTTCCTATCAGACCGAAATACATCAAATTCAAACCTTTTCGGGTCGAGGATTTTACGTCCAAGACCGCATCGCTTTAGGATTCTTTTCCTATCGCACCGAAATACATCAAAATCAAACACTTTTGGGTCGAGGATTTTACGTCCAAGACCGCACTCGCTTTAGGATTCTTTTCCTATCAGCACCGAAATACATCAAATCAAACTCTTTCGGGTCGAGGATTTTACATCCAAGACCGCACCGCTTTAGGATTCTTTTCCTATCGCACCGAAGTACATCAAAATTCAAACTTTTGGGTCGAGGATTTTACATCCAAGACCGCACCGCTTTAGGATTCTTTTCCTATCGCACCGAAATACATCAAATTCAAACCTTTTGGGTCGAGGATTTTACATCCAAGACCGCACCGCTTTAGGATTCTTTCCCTATCGCACCGAAGTACATCAAAATTCAAACTTTTGGGTCGAGGATTTACATCCGAGACCGCACCGCTTTAGGATTCTTTTCCTATCAGCACCGAAATACATCAAATTCAACTCTTTGGGTCGAGGATTTTACATCCAAGATCGCACCGCTTTAGGATTCTTTTCCTATCAGCACCGAAATACATCAAATTCAAACTCTTTTGGGTCGAGGATTTTACGTCCAAGATCGCATCGCTTTAGGATTCTTTTCCTATCGCACCGAAATACATCAAAATTCAAACTTTTGGGTCGAGGATTTTACATCCAAGACCGCACTCGCTTTAGGATTCTTTTCCTATCATGACCGAAGTACATCAAAATTCAAACTTTCGGGTCGAGGATTTACATCCAAGATCGCATCGCTTTAGGATTCTTTTCCTATCAGCACCGAAATACATCAAATTCAAACTCTTTTGGGTCGAGGATTTTACGTCCAAGATCGCACCGCTTTAGGATTCTTTTCCTATCGCACCGAAATACATCAAATTCAAACTCTTTCGGGTCGAGGATTTTACATCCAAGACTCGCACCGCTTTAGATTCTTTTCCTATCAGACCGAAGTACATCAAAATTCAAACTTTTGGGTCGAGGATTTTACATCCAAGACCGCACCGCTTTAGGATTCTTTTCCTATCGCACCGAAATACATCAAATTCACACCTTTTGGGTCGAGGATTTTACATCCAAGACCGCATCGCTTTAGGATTCTTTTCCTATCGCACCGAAATACATCAAATCAAACACTTTCGGGTCGAGGATTTCACATCCAAGACTCGCACCGCTTTAGGATTCTTTTCCTATCAGCACCGAAGTACATCAAAATTCAAACTTTTGGGTCGAGGATTTTACATCCAAGACCGCACTCGCTTTAGGATTCTTTCCCTATCGCAATGAAATACATCAAAATTCAAACCTTTTCGGGTCGAGGATTTTACATCCAAGACCGCACCGCTTTAGGATTCTTTTCCTATCAGCACCGGAATACATCAAATTCAAACCTTTTGGGTCGAGGATTTTACATTCAAGACCGCACCGCTTAGGATTCTTTCCCTATCGCACCGAAATACATCAAATTCAACCTTTTGGGTCGAGGATTTTACATCCGAGATCGCATCGCTTTAGGATCTTTTCCCTATCGCAATGAAATACATCAAATCAAATTCAAACTCTCGAGGTTAAGGATTTTACATCCAACACCGCATTGCTTCGAGATTTCTTCTCATTGCAACGATTCAATCTAATCAATTCAATTTTCTTTCGAGGTTGAAGATGTTACATCTAAAACCTCAGAATTCCAATTCTCATTTCAAATCAAATCCTTCAAATTAATTTTGACAAACTTCAATCTAAAAAAAACTCTCCAAGTTGAAATCTAAACTCACACATCAAAGCTTAAATTGAAACAAAATAAAATCTAAATCGAAATTCCCCAGGTCATGTGATTTGGGATTTACCTCCTTTTCCTTTCCCAGCCGAGAGTTCAAGAATCTCCGGTTTCGCAGATATACTTGACACTCCCTGCACAGAAATTCTTCTACTTCGTCCTAAGTTCGTCACTGGACATCCGTGTTGGTTTTTTGATCGCTTCGGTCAACACCAATACGCGCGGTGTGCTCCGTCACTCACCACACTTATCGGGGTCCATTTGTTGACCTCATTTTCGATGAGGTCATCCCTTCTTCTTTTTAGTGCTTAGGATCTAGCCTCAGCTTTTCCTTTCGACTATCTTAGAGGACTAGAATTGGGACCCACCTTTTAGAAATTCAAACCACTTCTTAATTCCCCGCAAACTCCATAAACTCGACCGTAGACCCCTAATCACCTAGAAGGTCGAAATCAAATGTGGAAGTTTAAAGGATGAGTTCCTATAGGACTCTTTGGCCTTAGATCGCCTCGGCGGCTCGGGTCCGGTGAGGGACCGACTTACACTACACCTACACACTACACTCCCACACACCTCCTAAAACTACACCCATACCCAACTTGACCTCCCGACTCATGTAGGTGATTCACATGGATGGTCCTTAACCCCCGAGCCCTCGCGCAGAGGTTAGGAACAACATAGATGAATGCCTCAAATGAGTCCTCTCATGGCTCATATGGGCTTGATATGGCTTCATGGCTCAACCAAAATGATTTCTTTCCACCTAAATCCACCCAATCTTCAATTTCCCAAATTTTCAATTTTGACCCCCGGGCCCTACACCTACTAAACCTACCCAAAACCCTTGAAACCCAAATTTTTGCAAAATTTTAAAGTTACCTAAAATTCTTCAAAATTATTCCCAAACATTTCTACACCACTCAAATTGACCATCTATATCCAAAAATACCAAAAATTCCAAGAAAACCTCCCAATACCCTCCAAATACCCAAAATACCCTTCTTGGCCTAAAAATCCAAAAATTCAGAAAATTCCCAGAAAATTCCAGAAAATCCTAAATATTCCCAATTTCATTTTGTCCAACTACACCATGGGCCAATTTTGTCAATTTACCCTACTTTTGTCAAAACCCCCAAATCGACCCATTTTAACCCAAAGTGAACCCAATGTTAAACCAAACCTATCCAATTGACCCAAATTCTGGCCCAATTCAATTCTAAACTTCAATTCAACATTCCCAATACCAATTTAAACCAAATCCAAGTCCAATTTGATTGACATTTGGATCCAATCTCACTTTTGGCCTTAAAGCCCAATTTGGACCCATGACCCAAACTTAACCCAAACTCACCCAATTCAACTCCAATTAACCTCAAATCTTTTCTAAATCTTCCTTAACATTCCCACAAACAAAACCCTAACATTATTTGCCCAAAATTTGAACCCAAGTCCCACTCAAACTCAACCCAAGGTCAAAAGGCCCATTTTCGACCTAAACCCAAACCTAACCCAAATTCAACCCAATTCAAATCCAAATCACCCCAAATTTGTTTCAAATCACTCATGACACATCCATGAGCTAAACCCAACAATTATTTGGCCCAACCTCTTTACAAAATTCCCATCCATGAACACATCCTTAAACTTAAAAGCCCACTTCCCTTAAACCTTCTTAAAAGCCCATCTTCATTAAATTTTAAAAGCCCAAATCATCCTAAAGCCCACATGACACTTCCCCTCATCATCCATTTGATCAAAATCACCCCTAAGTTTCAAAATCATCAATTAAACCATTCCAAATCAAGCCACATGTCAAATTACCCCCTAAATGTCAAATATTTCTAAAACCCTTTTCATGAAACAAATCAACCTTTTCCCAAGCCAAATGAAGCCATGAACAAGCCATTCTCAAGCCACATGAAGCCATGAGGGCTTTGACTTGTCATTAGTCCATTTATGGCAAGAAGAGGGGGTTATTTCTTAAACCTCCTTTAACCCTTTTTTACCTTAATCATGTCACACACTAAACCATGTTTAGCCACCTCATCATGGATGGAGACTTCACCACTCCTTCTAAGCTGACCTAATGATTCCCTCAGCTCAAAATCAGAGCTTGGAAGGGTGCGCCAAGCCCAAAATGGTGGGTTGACCCAAACCAAGCCAAAGTGAGCCTTCTCCCATTCCATTTAAATCAAACTCCTTTACACATGTCAAACCTCAATCGATCGCACAAGCCTCCACCCCGACCCACCCGAGCTTCGAGGGCGACCCGACTCGGCCGGCCGGCCACCCGACCGCCGGAAAACACCATGCCCGAAACCTCGGGAGGAGCCAAATTTTGGAATTCCACCTCGCCGAGCCGCCTCACTCCAAATGGCCATTAGCACTGTTCTTCTCCTCACCGCAGCAACTCGATCCCAACCATTAAACTCCCCGGAGAGCCTCCAGCCATGCCTATTTAAACCCCTCACCCTCTCGGCCAAAGGAGGTGCCGAACGAAACCTTAAGGAAACTCGCCAAAATCACTCCGCATCACTCTCCACACATAGAGCACCCGATCCCCACCGAATTCCAGCCCGATTCCCTCTAGCCGAGCCCAATTTCGAGCTCAAACTTTATCCCAAAAACCAGGACACTTCTTCACAGTCGAGCCAATTCCCAAATCGATTGGTCCTACACCTTCACCGGACCAAGAGGAGAAGTTCCCCACCGAAAGCCCCATCTCTAAGCCACCCAGCTTGTTCCAGCCTCCAAGCTTTGTGATCGGCCGTGGTCGAAGTCCAACCTGGACAAGTCACCGGACTCAGAGACTTCATCCGGAGCTTACTTGAGATCCAATCGAAGGTGTAACAACTCTCGCATCGAAGCTTCACTTCTCCGAGCAAAGGTATGGACTCCTCTTCTTCCCGAGCTTCCAGAGATTCTCATTTTAATTTGAGTCAATTTAAATGCATGTTTACCGTATGGATGTGTTCGTCTCTTCAAGACGAATCCATAAAGCATAAGAACACGAAAATCCGTCGAGAATCGAGTGAGAAATTAGTGGTTAGAAGGTCGACGGTCACGGGTGCACACCCGCCGTAGACGATGACCGGAGCCGTTGGATCGCGCGTGTATCGAGCGGACGATTCGGATTGCGCCGGACCGTGGAATGTTACGTGAACCGCGGGGCCCGGGACGGATGACTCGGATGGCGGCGCCCAATCACGCGCGCGACACGTACCCCTTCGGAGCCGCCGATGTTTCGCCGGCGTCGCGTGGATAAGTAGATAAATAGGTATTTAATGTATTTATTAAATATCGAAACTTTAAAAATCCATATCTTTGTGTAGAAAAATCACAAAAATAAAATAAAAATACCCTCTTACTCGATGAACGAGAGAGAATAATGTGGAAAAGAAATCATTTAATTTCATCAAGTATTTTATTTTTTATAATTTATTTACTTTCTGCATACATTTAATTCTCCATGCATGTATACAATTCACCATGGCATGAGACCATAGTAGCTTTGAAGCCTCCGAACTTGGGAACATTCCCCGAATTTTCCAAGGTCGTAGGCCATCTCCAGTGAAAAGTTATTTATTTTTCAAATGCATGTTGCTGTTTTGAGTATTGTAATTCCAAAAATTAGCATGTTGTGAAATAAATTCTAGAAAAATTTGTGATGTTCCTTATGACCAGAGAACTCTAGGAAAAATGGGACTTGAGTTAATTCACTCGTAACAACTCTAATCTGGCTTAAACACCCAAAATAGGTCTTTAATTAATTAGAGTTAACCAGGCATCAAATTGACTTGAAATCAATTCTCCACTGACCTTTAGGATCAGAGGAATCCACCATAAAAATTTGAGGTCAATTGGACTTGGTTAGCCCCACTAATCGGGTTGAGTAAGTCGACTTAGCCATTTTAAACTTTAAAAATTCATAACTTTTAAAATACTTTTTAAAAATTCACCAAATTGGTTTTGGAGCCTCTCTGATATCAGGGGAATCTAAGAAAATTAAAATTTCAATTTTCCGAAAAAGTTGATTTTTAATAATATTTTAATATTTTTAATAATTAAAAAATAATAAAAAATCACAAAAATAATAAAGTTCACCAAAATGTCACATTTTGAATTTTAATCACTTAGGAACAAATCCCACATTTTTCCTAGGTCTATTTAGTGAGATATTGAATTTTAAAGTTTTAAGGTAATTTTAAAATTAAAAAAATGTATTTTCTAGCATTTTCACTAAAATAATTATAATAAATCATAAAAAAATCAGAAAATTGCAAAATTTGTTTCTCTGGTTTCCTTGATATCAGAGAGATTTTTTGAAAAATATAAAATCCATTTTTCAACATTTATTTTATTTTTAAATTAATTAACACTCCAAAACTCAAAATAATTATAATAAAAATAATATAATTCAAAAAATCACCAAAATTGGTCCAAGTGCTTCTCTGGTCATTAGGAATGTCCCCTAATTTTCTTAAGGACAGAAACTTTCTTTTGGTCATGTTGTCAAATTTTCCTCGAAAATCTCTATTTTCACCAAAAATAATTATATAAATAAATTAAATACAGAAAAATCACATTTTCTCCTCTCATGTCTTTATTGACATATGAGTGAAGTCACATAAAAATTTCAAATTCATTTGTGTTCAATTTAGTGAGTTATGAAATTATTAAGTTTAAGGGGTAAAATGGTAATTAAACTTTTAACCCTTAATTAAAACTTTAGGTTTAATAAAAAATCAACAAGTAAAATATTTGATCTTAATCTGGTTTGGATGATTGAAATTTAAATAATTAAAGGGTAGAAACCCATTAAATAATTTTAAAATGATTAAACTTTAATTAAATAATAGATTAAATTTGGAAGAATAATAAAATCGGAATTATTAAAATAAGGGATATTTATTAGGAAGAGATTTATTCTTTAATTTAAAAATCCCTAAATTAATCATATCATTAACATTTAACTCTTAATTAAAATGATAACTCAAATTTAAAATATTAAAAGACTTAATTAAATCATTAAACTCTTTTAAAATCTCAATTAAAATTATAAATTAAATTAAATTAAAATTAAATTAAATAATTAAATTAAATTAAATTAAACAATTAAATTAAATTAAATTAAATTAAATTAAATTAAATTAAATTAAATAATTAAATTAAATTAAATTAAACAATTAAATTAAATTAAATTAAATTAAAAAATTAATTTAAATTAAATCAAATCAAATTAATTAAACATCAAATCAAGTTAAATTAAATTAAGTTAAATTAAAACTCAATTAAATTAAATTGAATTAAATATAACGTCACCTAAGACATAAAGAATTCAAAATAAATCTAAAGCAACTTGAACACTATTCCAAATTTAAACCCTTTAACTTAAATCAAATCATTTAAATACTAATTTACCCTTGAAAGCTTTGATTATTATAACTCCTAAATGAAACATTAAATGAAGTGCTACTTCACTCATAATATATTCAAATGTCTTAATTCACTGAGCAAGATAACAACAAAACTTGAAAACCTCGGACGATTAATTCATTTATATAATTAAATCCATTTGGACTTAAAACAATCCTAGAAATATTGAAAAGATGTTTAAGATTCTTCTTAAGCACTTCCACAATATGATAGGATATTTATAAGAACAATTGGACTTAATTGTTCTTCGATGAAGAAAATCGTCCTCAAACAAAAACACAAAGAACCTAGACGTCATAGGAGACGACTAGATATAGGATTAGGAATTTGGTAGAAAACCATAACCTTTCCCTTAGCTTTACCTAGGAACTCGCTTAAATATTCTAATCGTGTTTTAAGTGTAGCTTGGGATGACGGGAAGACCCTCCAGTGTACGCTTTTATTTTATTGCAATTTACTTTCTTGCAATTTACTTCCTTGCAATTTACTTTATCGCAAATGCACTTTACTTTTCTTGCATGATAAAATAACCGTTGCATGAAAACCCACACCTTTAGGATAGTCCCAAAACCGAAACCAAAACTAAGTTAAAAGTCATTGCAAGATAAAATTCACCGCCACAACATTTCAAAATATAAAACAACTCAAAATTTAATCACAAACGTAACACAAAACTACAATTGCAACTAAATTAAAACGTCCCGTTGGATGATCGGAATACCTCTGGATGATGTAACCTACGTGTTGCTAACGGATTTCCCACGGCCTAAATGAAAGTGTGGAACTCATTCAGCTGAGTTTAGCAAATTCATCTCGACTAAGTGAATCCGATAAAAATAATGATGCCGAAGGATGGAACCGTGGGATCTTAACCGGTGTCGTTATAATCAACTTTAAGATTTGTTTTAATCAAAATACAAAACACTTGGAAATTAAGACTTCTCTAAACTAAAACACTTTTCTCATCTCCCGATTTATAATTTCTAAAACTAAACCTCTCGCAACAACAAGGAGCTTGGAGCATGGTGGGCGAAGACGGCCATCGTCGTCAGCAAAACTTGAACCTACTTCAGAAAAACCTTCTTAGAATTAAACAACAAAGCCATAGGACTCCGAGGTAGCTTCGCTTAATGCAACATAAATCCTCAACCTCTTTGTTAGGCATTTGCATTGCAAATTAAGCCCTAACCGGTCTTAGGATTCCGAGGTAGTCGTCCGATACGACAATAAACCCTCACATCTTCTAGGCTATTTGTTTGATTTTATCATACAAATATAAGCCCTAATAAATTAAAATTGGCAAGATTGAAATACTAAATAAACATTAGTACTTTCCTAAATCAAAGCCAAACAATAGGATAGTCGGAAATTACCGAAGTTCACTTCGAATCGATGATTCCTCCTACCTTCTTCCTTCGGATTCACAAAACAAAAATGTTCCAAATTTGATCTATTCCCTATCGAAATTCCAAAATTCAATCTTTGAAAACCTTAAACTTTCAAATTCTTGAGAGCGAAATTATTGGTTATTATCGAGAGTTTTCTAGGTGATTCCCGTCACTTAAGATGTAATTAACTATAGTGGCTTGCCCTTATAGGGAATTTTAAAGAACCTGAGTAATATAAACCCTGTTTAATACTTTCATATTAAGCGAGGAATTTGTCGGCTTATAAAATTGGTTCGCGGACCAAACGGATGTCACAAAACTTCTAGTTTATTTGATCGAGCCCCACCTCAAGCGGTGTGTCTATCCTTAGGGATAGATACACGGTTTGTGGTGCGGTGCTCATTTATATAAACTATTTGGGATGTGAGATCGGTTTAATCTCATATCTTAAAACTTTCAAATTTAAAATTATTTTCAAAGTCAAATACTACTTTCTAAATTATATATATATTTAAATCAAATTTAAAATTAAAAATTCGCCGATAACTTCTGTTAGGTGACCACTTTTCAAAATAAAACACACAACCTAAAAATATGCCGACACCACCTTCAAGGACTACTAAACTTAGAAATGATATTATCTCATTTTGTCAATATGAAGGAGAATCAATATACGAAGCCTGAGAAAGATTTAAGGAACTCCTATGAAAGTGTCCACACCATGCTCTACCCGATTGGTTAATTATTCAAACTTTTTATAATGGGTTAGTAGGATCCCTTAGGTCTATAATTGATGCTGATGGCGGTGAAAATCTTTTTGTCCACTTGCATCACTATCAATTCTCGTATCATCTTAATGTCAAGGAGTCGCCACTCATTTTTTCTATCTATTGCCCTAATTCTTATCCTACCTAGACTTATTGTCAGAAGTCTTTGGAGAATTTTGAGAAGGATTAATCATGACAGAGATTGAGAGAAAATAAGATCAAATGATAATCTCATAGAATAAGTCTTCAGATTGTGTAATTACAAAAATTTTTTATATGAAAAAATCATATGAAGATTTTGGGTAACCAGAGAGGTTTTATAGGTAAAATACATATCCTGAGTTCTTTAATCTCCTATAGTTAATTACATCATAAGCAATTAATACTATCTAGGAAAACTCCCGATTAAGGTTAACATTTATCCTTAAAAAAGTGTGAGTGTTGTTGTGGCAGTACGTTTCTGAAGAATCGATACTACCAGAAAGTTTTGTTTATGTTGGGTGCATGTCGTTCCTTTGTTGTTTTTTGTTTTGTTATTGTAATGTCATTTTATCATTTTATATGTCATGTCATATGTCATATTGGGATGTCGTAGTTTGTATGTCATGTTATTTTATGTCATGTCGTAATGTCATTTTTATTGTTGTAATATTATTTTGTCATATTGCGTTTTGTTATGTCATGATGTCGTGGTGTCATTTTGTCAAGCTGTTATATTGTCATGATAATATTGTCTTGGTTTTATGTTTGTTTTCTTTGTTTTAATTTCATCATTGTTTTATGTTTGTTAAGGTCATTTTATCGTCGTTATGTTTTATTGTCATTTCGTTTGATTTATCATTGTTTTGTCTGGGTGTTGTTATTTTGATTTTTCGTTTGTTTTGGAAGTGTCGGTTTGATGTTAGATATCGTGTCGATGTCAATGTCAATGATTTTTTCGTGTCATGTCAAGTGTCGGTTTTTGTTTGTTTTAGTTTAGTATCATATCATGTC
>JAKZJZ010001306.1:0-29001 GCA_022702705.1 Papilionanthe hookeriana x Papilionanthe teres
TTAATAACAATAACCTTCAATTCAAAGATAAGAAATTATCTATGGATGAATTAATTTTGAATATGGGTCATCAACTACAAAATCAAGGAAATCAACTACAAATTCAAGGAAATCAATTACAAATTCAAGGAACATCTATTAAAAATATCGAAACTCAACTTGGACATATTACTATCTGCGCTAAATAATAGAATACCTGGAACTTTTCCAAGTAATGTGGAAATAAATCCTAAAGATAAAGGAAAAGAACAAATTAAAGCAATACAACTAAGGAGTGGAAAAGAATTAGAACCTCAAATTCAAAAAGAACTTAAAAGCCAAAAAGAGGAAGTGGAAATTGAAAAGGAAACAATTCAACAAGATTCAAACTTAGAACATCCTTTAATACCTATAAAAATTTCTGTTGAAACACCTCCACCACCATTTCCTCAACGACTAGCTCAACATAAAAAGATAAACAATTTGCTAAATTCCTTGAAATATTAAAGAAATTAACAATCAATATACCTTTTGTCAAAGCTTTAGATCGGATGCCAAATTATGCAAAATTTATGAAAGATATTCTAAATAAGAAAAAAAATTCACCGATAATGAAACGATCGCACTTAGTGAAGAGTGTAGTGCTATTATTCGAAAAAGCTTCATGAAAAATTGAAAGATCCTGGTAGTTTCACTATACCCTGCGCTATAGGAGAAATATTTTATGGAAAAGCTTTGTGTGACTTAGGAGCAAGCATCAATCTAATGCCTCTATCGATTTTTAAAAGATTAGGATTAGGAAAAATTACACCTATTTCAGTAACCCTTCAATTAGTTGATCATTCGATTACCTATCCTAAGGGATTTATTGAAGATGTGTTAGTAAAAGTGGATACATTTATCTTCCCAGTAGATTTTATTGCTTTAGATATGGAGGAAGATAAAGAAATTCCTATCATTTTAGGAAGACCATTTTTAGCTACTGGAAAAGCTATGATTGATGTTTAGAAAGGAGAATTAACTATGAGAGTAAATGACCAAAAAGTGACCTTTAATATTGCAAAATCAATGAAATATCCTGCGCTAGAAAAAGATGATGAATGTTTTCGGATGGAAATACTTGAACATTTACAACAAGAACATTTTATGGAATATTACGAAGATAATTTAGAAAAAGAAAATACTGAATTAATTGAAGATAATAATGAAGAATTAGATTATATTCAGGAAAGATTTGAATTTTTGGATAATACTTAAAACACTGACAAGAATATAGTTCCATCAATTATTAAACCTCCTGAACTTGAGCTAAAAATATTACCTCATCATTTGAAATATGCTTATTTAGGTAATTCTTCAACTTTACCAATTATTATTTCATCTGCATTAAACGAATCTCAAGAACAAAAACTTTTAGAAACTTTAAAAAAATATAAGAAAAATTTTGGTTGGACTTTAGCAGATATTAAAGGAATTAGTCCTTTAATCCGTATGCATAGAATTATTTTAGATGATGAACATAAACCTAAAGCGGATCCCCAAAGGAGATTAAACCCGATAATGAAAGAAGTAGTTAAGAAAGAAATTTTAAAATGGTTAGATAATGGTATCATATATCCTATATCCGACAAGGTGCTTCGGGTAAGCCCAATTCACTCGTGTTCCTAAGAAGGGAGGAGTGAACGTCACCGCTAATGAAAATAACGATCTTATTCCTATAAGACAAGTTACCTGGTCGGCGTATATGTATTGATTATAGGAAATTAAATACCGCCACCGGAAAGATCACTTCCCTTTACCATTTCTAGACCAGATGTTAGATAGATTAGCCGGACATAAGTATTTTTGTTTTCTAGTTGGATACACCGGTTATCATCAAATACAAATTGCTCCTGAGGATCAAGAGAAAACTACATTTACTAGTCCTTATGGAACTTTCGCTTTTCGAAGAATGCCTTTTGGATTATGTAATGCACCAGCAACATTCCGTAAATGTATGATGTCTATATTTAGTAAGTTAATTGACAATGGAATAGAAGTATTTATGGATGATTTCTCCGTATTTGGAACATCATTTGACACATGCTTAACTCATCTTGAAAAAGTATTGAAGTATGCGAGAAAACAAGATTAGTTCTAAATCGGGAGAAATGTCAATTTATGGTTGCGGGCGGCATTGTATTAGGGCATAAAATTTCAGTAAAAGGCATGGAAGTGGACCCCGCAAAAATTCAAGTTATAGCTAAATTACCACCTCCAACTACGGTAAAGGGGTATGAAGTTTTCTTGGACATGCCTTGGATTCTACGGACGCTATATAAAAGATTTTTCAAAAATTACTAAACCTCTATGCCAACTTCTCGAAAAGGACAAGAAATTTGAATTTACAATCAAATGCCTGAATGCTTTTGAACTCTTAAAAGAAAAATTAATTACAGCACCTTGTTGACCTCATTTTTGATGAGGTCTTCCTTTCTTCTTTTTAGTGCTTAGGATCTAGCCTTAGGCTTTTCCTTTGACTATCTTAGAGGACTAGAATCGGGACCCGCCTTTTAGAAATTCAAACCACTTCTAAACTCCCCGCAAACTCCACAAACTCGACTATAGACCCCTAATCACCTGTGAGGGTTGAAATCAAATATGGAAGTTTAAAGGATGAGTTCCTATAGGACTCTTCGGCCTTAGGATCGCCTCGGCGGCCTCGGTCCGATGAAGGGGCCGACATACACTACACTTACACACTACATTTCCACACACTTCCTAAAACCACACCCATACCCAACTTGACCTCCCGACTCATGTAGGTGATTCACATGGATGGTCCTTAACCCCTAAGCCCTCGCGAGAGGGTTAGGAACAACATGATGAATGCCTCAAATGAGTCCTTTCATGGCTCATATGGGCTTGAAATGGCTTCATGGCTCAACCAAAATGATTTCACCCCACCCAAATTCACCCAATCTTCAATTTCCCAAATTTTCAATTTTTGACCCCCGGACCCTACACCTACTAAACCTACCCAAAACCTCGAATTACCCAAATTTTTGCAAAATCTCCAAATTACCTAAAATTTTCCAAAATCAATCCCAAACACCTCCACATCACTCAAATTGATCATCCATACCCAAAAATACCAAAAATTCCAAAAATACCCCCCAATACCCTCCAAATACCCAAAATACCCTTCTTGGCCTAAAAATCCAAAAATTCAGAAAATTCCCAGAAAATTCCAGAAAATCCCAAATATTCCCAATTTCATTTTGTCCAACTACACCATGGGCCAATTTTGTCAATTTACCCTACTTTTGTCAAAACCCCCAAATCGACCCATTTTAACCCAAAGTGGACCCAATGTCAAACCAAACCTATCCAATTGACCCAAATTCTGGTCCAATTCAATTCTAAACTTCAATTCAACATCCCCAATACCAATCTAGACCAAATCCAAGTCCAATTTGATTGACATTTGGATCCAATTTCACTTTGGGCCTTAAAGCCCAAATTTGGACCCATGACCCAAACTTAGCCCAAACTAACCCAATTCAACTCCAATTAACCCCAAATCTTTTCTAAACCTTCCTTAACATCCTCATAAACAAAACACTAACATGATTTGCCCAAGATTTTGACCCAAACCCCACTCAAATTCAACCCAAAATCAAAAAGCCCAATTTTGACCTAAACCCAAATCTAACCCAAATAGGCCCAAACCTCAAAATTAAAACCCAACCAAAGCCAAAACCTCTTTGAAACACTCCCATAAACATTTCTTAATATTTATTTTACATCAATTTCAACCCTAGCCCAACATTGGCCCAAGTTAGCCCAATTCGACCTACATTGGCCCATTCACCAAAAGAATTCAAATCCAACCCAATTCAAGTCCAAACTACCCCAAATTTGCTTCAAGTCACTCATGACACATCCATGAGCTAAACCCAATAATTATTTGGCCCAACCTCTTTACAAAATTTCATCCCAAAATCCATTTTTAAAATTCAAGAGCCCACTTTCCTAATCCATCTTAAAAACCCATCTAAAACCCTTTCAAAAAGCCCAAAATTCTTCCAAGGCCCATATGACATTTCCCCTCATCATACTTTCAATTAAAATCATCCCTAAGTCCTAAATTCATCATCAAATAATTCCAAATCAAGCCTCATGCCAAATCACCCCTAAATACCAAAATTTTCCTTAAATCCATTTCCATGAAATCGACTTTACTTTTCCCAAGCCAAATGGAGCCATGGAGCCATGCATAAGCCATATGCAAGCCATGAGAGCCTCTTTACATGTCACCATGCCATTTTGGGCAAAAGGAGGAGGCTCTTTCCTTAACTCCTAAAGGTGGTTAACCACTTACATGATTCCACTAAACCATGCTTAAGCCTAATCGTACTTGGATCGCGACTTGACCCCACTAATCAAGCCGATCCAAATCACTTTCTCCTCAGCCTAAAACCGAGCCTCGGGTGGTGCACCTAGCCCAAATGGGTGGGTTGACCCATTTAGGTCCAAATCTAGCCATGCCCCATTCCACTTTGGATCAAAGCCTTTACACATGTCCATAGCCACGATTGACTGCACAAACCTCCAGCCCCGACCCACCCGACCACGAGGTGACCCATGCTCGCCGGCCGGCCACCAGTGCCGCCGGAAAACACCATGGCCGAGAGCTCACATGTGAGCCAACATTGAAATTCTCACTTGCCGAGCCGCCCCATCCCTAGTGGTCACCATGGCTGATCTTCTCCTCACCGTAGCAAGCCGATCCCAAGCCCTAACTCTCCCCGGGAGGCCCTCCACCCACTTCTATTTAAACTCCACCCCTCTCGGCCATAAGGAGAGCCAAGCACAAACCCCGCCGAAACTCGCCAAAATTGTTCCAAACCCTTCACCATCCTTAGAGCAGCTTGATCCCCAGTGTCGATTCGCCGCTAATCCCCACCAACGTAGCCCAATTTCTCAGCCGAAATTCCACCCAAAACCAGGACACTTCGCCACAGCTGAGCCAATTCCCAAATTGATCGGCTCTACACCTTCACTGTACCAAGGAAGGTGTCCACCATCAAAAGCCCCATCTCCAGTGCCACCCAGTTGCTCCAGCCTCCAAGCTTTGTGATCGGGCTTGGTCGAAATCATATCCGGACAATTCACTGGACTCGGAGACTTCATCCGGAGCCCGCTGGACCCAATCGAAGGTGCAACAACTCTCGGATTGAAGCCACACTTCTCCGAGCTAAGGTACGAGCTAACTCTCCATCCCGAGCTTCTGGAGATTCTTCATTTCGAATGCCTTAGTTTCAATGCATGTTAGCCGTATAGATGTGTTCGTCTCTTCAAGACGAATCCATAGAGCATAAGAACATGAAAATCCATTGAGAATCGAGTGAGATCTTAGGGATTTAGTGTGGACGGCTCTCGGGCGAGAACACTCGGGGACGATGAACGGATGCCGTCCATTCGATACACGCGCGCACGGACGGCCAGGATTGCGTCGGACCGGGAGACGGTACGAGAACCGCGGGGCCCGGCCGCCGACTCGAGTGGCGGCGTCGAATGGGAGCGCGACGCGTGTGCGTTCGGAGCCGCCGAGGTTTCGCCGGCGCCGCGTGGATAAATAGAAAATTAGGGTATTTTTCTTATTTATTTAATTCCCTAAACTTCAAAAATCCATATCTTTGTGTAGAAAAATCACAAAAATAAAATAAAAATACCCTCTCGCTCAGCTGAACGAGAGGAGAATAATGTGGAAAAGAAATCATTTAATTTAATTAAGTATTTTATTTTTTATGATTTATTTACTCTCTCGCATACATTTAATTCTCCATGCATGTATACAATTCACCATGGCATGAGACCATAGGCTTTTGAAGCCTCCGAACTTGGGAACATTCCCCGAATTTTCCAAGGTCGTAGGCCATCTCTGTGAAAAGTTATTTATTTTTCAAATGCATGTTGCTCGTTTTGAGTATTTTAATTCCAAAAATTAGCATGTTGTGAAATAAATTCTAGAAATATTTGGTGATGTTCCTTATGACCAGAGAACCCTAGGAAAAATAGGACTTGAGTTAATTCACTCAGATTAACCCTAATTGGCTTAAACACCCAAAATAGTTCTTTAATTAATTAGAGTTAACCAGGTATCAAATTGACTTGAAATCAATTCTCCACTGACCTTTAGGATCAGAGGAATCCACCATAAAAATTTGAGGTCAATTGGACTTAGTTAGCCCCACTAATTGGGTTGATTAAGCCACTTAGCCATTTTAAACTTTAAAAATTCATAATTTTTAAAATACTTTTTAAAAATTCACCAAACTGGTTTTGGAGCCTCTCTGATATCAGGGAACCTAAGAAAATTAAAATTTCAATTTTCTAAAAAAGTTGATTTTTAATAATATTTTAATATTTTTAATAATTAAAAAATAATAAAAATCACAAAAATAATAAAATTCACCAAAATGTCACATTTTGAATTTTAATCACTTAGGAACAAATCCCACATTTTTCCTAAGTCTATTTAGTGAGATATTGAATTTTAAAGCCCTAAGGTAATTTTAAAATTAAAAAAAAAATGTACTTTCTAGCATTTTCACTAAAATAATTATAATAAATCATAGAAAAATCAGAAAATTACAAAATTTGCTTCTCTGGTTTCCTTGATATCAAAGAGATTTTTGAAAAATATAAAACCCATTTTTCAACATTTATTTTATTTTTAAATTAATTAACACTCCAAAATTCAAAATAATTATAATAAAAATAATATAATTCAAAAAATCACCAAAATTGGTCCAAGTGCTTCTCTGGTCATTAGGAATGTCCCCTAATTTTCTTAAGGACAGAAACTTTCCTTTGGTCATGTTATCAAATTTTCCTTAAAAATCTCTATTTTCCACCAAAAATAATTATATAAATAAATTAAATACAGAAAAATCACATTTTCTCCTCTCATGTCTTTATTGACATATGAGTGAAGTCACATAAAAATTTCAAGTTCATTTGAGTTCAATTTAGTGAGTTATGAAATTATTAAGCTTAAAGGGTAAAATGGTAATTAAAATCTTTAATCCTTAATTAAAACTTTAGGTTTAATAAAAAATCAACAAGTAAAATATTTGATCCTAATCTGATTTGGATGATTGAAATTTAAATAATTAAAGGGTAGCAACCCATTAAATAATTTTAAAATGATTAAACTTTAATTAAATAATAGATTAAATTTGGAAGAATAATAAAATTGGAATTATTAAAATAAGGGATCTTTATTAGGAAGAGATTTATTCTTTAATTTAAAAATCCCTAAATTAATTATATCAACTAATACTCAATTTTTTTAATTAAAATGATAACTCAAATTTAAAATATTAAAAGACTTAATTAAAATTATTAAAATCTTTTGAAATTTCAATTAAAATTAAAAATAAAGTAAATTAAAGATAAATTAAATTAAGATTAAATTAAATTTAATAATTAAATTAAATTAAATTAAACAATTAAATTAAATTAATTAAAATTAAATTAAATTAAATTAAACAATTAAATTAAATTAAATTAAATAATTAAATTAAATTAAATTAAATAATTAAATTAAATTAAATTAAAAAATTAAATAATTAAATTAAATTAAATTAAATTAAATTAAATAATTAAATTAAATTAAATTAAATCAAATTAATTAAACATCAAATCAAATTAAATTAAATTAAACTAAATATAAAGCAACTTGAACACTATTCCAAATTTAAACTCTTTAACTTAAACCAAATCATTTGAATACTAACTTACCCTCGAAAGCTTTAGTTATTATAACTCCTAAATAAAACATTAAATGAAGTGTCACTTCACTCATAGGATATTCAAATGTCCTAGTTCACTGAGCAAGTTAACAAGACTTGAAAACCTCGGATGATCGATTCATTTATATAATTAAATTCATTTGGACTTAAAACAATCCTAGAAATATTGAAAAGATGTTTAAGATTCTTCTTAAGCACTTCCTCAATATGATAGGATATTTATAAGAACAATTGAATTTGATTATTCTTTCGATGAAGAAAATCATCCTTAAACCAAAACCCAAAGAACCTAGACGTCATAGGAGATGACTAGCTATAGGAGTAGGAATTTGGTAGAAAACCATAACCTTTCCCTTAGCTTTACCTAGGAACTTGCTTAAATATTCTAATTGTGTTTTAAGTGCAGCTTGGGATGACGGGAAGACCCTCCGGTACGCTTTTATTTTATTGCAATTTACTTTCTTGCAATTTACTTTATTGCAAACGCATTTTACTTTTCTTGCATGATAAAACAACTCGTTGCATGAAAACCCACACCTTTAGGATAGCACTCTAAAACCGAAACCAAAATTAAGTTAAAAGTCATTGCAAGATAAAATTCACCGCCACAACATTTCAAAATATAAAACAACTCAAAATTTAATCACAAACGTAACACAAAACTACAATTACAACTAAGTTAAAACGTCCCGTTGGATGATCGGGAATACCTCGGATGATGTAACCTACGTGTTGCTAACGGGATTTCCCACTGGTCTAAATGAAAGTGTGGAACTCATTCAATTGAGTTTAGCAAATTCATCCGGACTAAGTGAATCCGATAAAAATAATGATGCCGAAGGATGGAACCGTGGGATCTTAACCGGTGTCGTTATAATCAACTTTAAGATTTGTTTTAAATAAAACATAAAAAACACTTGGAAAATTAAGACTTCTCTAAATCAAAACACTTTTCTCATCTCCCGATTTATGATTTCTAAAACTAAACCTCTCGCAATAACAAGGAGCTCGGAGCATGGTGGGCAAGCACGACCATCGTCATCGAAGAAACCCGAGTCTACTTCAAGAAAACTTTCCTAGAATTAAAACAACCAAGCCATAGGACTTCGAGGTAGCTTGCCTAGTGCAACATAAATCCTCAACTCTTCGTTAGGCATTTGCATTGCAAATTAAGCCCTAACCGGTCTTAGGATTCCGAGGTAGTCGTCCGATACGACAATAAACCCTCACATCTTCTAGGGCTATTTGTTTGATTTTATCATACAAATATAAGCCCTAATTAATTGAAATTGGCAAGATTGAAATATCAAATAAACATTAGGACTTTCCTAAATTCAAGCCAAACGATAGGATAGTCGGGAAATTATCGAAGTTCACTTCGAATCAGTGATTTCTCCTACCTTTCTTCCTTTGGATTCACAAAACAAAATGTTCCAAAAATTTGATCCATTCCCTATTGAAACTCCAAAGTTCAATCTTCGAAAACCTTAAACTTTGAAATTCTTGAGAGCAGAATCATTGATTATTATCGAGAGTTTTCTTAGGTGATTCCCATCACTTAAGATGTAATTAACTATAGTGGCTTGCCCTTATAGTGGAATTTTAAAGAACCTGTGTAATATAAACCCCGTTTAATGTTTTCATATTAAGCGGTGGAAACTCTGTCGGCTTATAAAATTGGTTCGCGGACCAAACGGATGTCACTAATCTTCTAGTTTATTTAATCAAGCCCCACCATCAAGCGATGTGTCTATCCTTAGGGATAGGTACACGGTTTGTGGTGCGGTGCTCGTTTATATAAACTATTTGGGATGTGAGATCGGTTTAATCTCATATCTTAAAACCTTTAAATTTAAAATTATTTTCAAAATCAAATACTACTTTTCAAATTATTTATTTTAATTAAATTAAAAATTCGCCGACATGATTTCGTTAGGCGACCCCTCTTCAAAATAAAACACGACCTAAAAATAAGCCGCACGAGATTTCGGCGACTCCGTGGGACAATTCCTCTCTCCATTATAATCAAATAATTCGCTTTCAAAAATCGGTAGTGTATCCATGTCCCTAATGGATCAAACTACCCTTCTTTCCGTTGGAATACTATGTTCATTTCTATCTTGAACAAGCATAGCCAACATTCTCTCGGATTTAGGAGCCACTGTTTAGATACCCCTAAACAGAGAGGTTCCGAGATCCTTTTACCTCATTTCTGAGGTGGGGTGGACCCCCAATAGGTGTTAGTTTAGGAGTGATCCTTCGAGTCGGGAAGTCTTGCTTAAGATTTTCTTTCCCTTTCCAACTCTGAATCGGATTCCTTACCTTCTCTACACCTTTGAACATTCCGTTCTAAATAAACAAACCCTCTAATAAGTGATTCTTTTAACAAATGATAAATACATGAACAAAGAATGAGTTCGGACTCTTTTCAATTCCTTTCTTTTCGTCCCGAAGAAAAGAAGCATAACTCGGGATCGACAACCGAATCTACCTTGCGAAATGGAAGCCCCGAAACCGATTTTCTCCTTCACCAACGGACCGGACTTCGCTATCTATAAGGATGAGCCGCCCGACAATGGGATCATCCGATTCGGACGAGGATTTGAAAACACGAACGTCAAAGTCACCGACGTCTCCCTCTTCGCACCGACGAACAAGGTATCCGAAGCCGAGGAGCCACCGCTCGAGTTCAACCTCAGGTCGATCCAAGAGTTTCCTCCCCTGCAAAGGGTCCCGACTAGGAGGAGTACCGCCGTCCGCAGAGGACCGTTCTCACTACCCCACTCGGTCTAGTTGTTTCGCACCTACCCCGACTTCGCCAAATCAAAGGGGAAAGGAATCCGTAACTATGATAAACCCGTTACCGTGGAGGGTACGGATCTTCCCGTAAGACCTTCGTCTTCGAAATCGGGTCCAGCTCGAAGATTCCTTCGCCGACAAAGACCCAAAGAAGAAATAGAAATAGAAGGATCGCCGGGGAAGCCGTAGCCGCCGAGATCGCCTTCCCGGAGGAAATTCCGCAGTTGCCGAATATACACCGCTACCGGAATATACACCACCGCTCGACTACATACCACTTTTGGGAGGAAGCGGGTTCCATCCCCTCTCCGCCGCGAGAGGATGAGGAGAATGTCCGCAAGATTGCTCGCCACATTACCTCGGCCCGCATACTACAACGATAGCCGCAAGAAAAGAATCGGGACTACGCCGTTTGCTCGATCGCAAACTTTGGTAGAAAAGCTAGCGAAGAAGGAAAACCGTCCCGTGTCGGAAATTCTACGAAGGATAGGGCGGGTGCCGGCCAAATCCCGTCTTGGGCCCCGAGTAGAACCCGCCGTCATGATAGAAAAGCCTAGCAAGAGAATGAAGGCTAGCCCGCCCGTCGTAGTATCGTGGTTACAGATTAGGGAGGATACCACCTTCCAAGCATTTGGCCGATGGACCATCCGGTCATGAGACCTTCGCCGCTAGAAGGATGGTGTGGCGTCCCACTACGGGGCGATTGAGACCGAAACAGCAGCCTCGAGAAAGAAAGTCTCGCCGGAGGCCGGAATCCGAAGAAAGTGCTACCGCGATGAAGGGGACTCATGAAAAAGGACCCGGCAACCATCGCATGACAACCACAAAGATACACGAAAGCTCCACTAGAAGATGCCATGGAAAAGTTGAGAACCGACATCCGACGATCGGCAAAAGAAAGAGAAGAAAAGTTCGGAGATGAGATCGACTCATCGGAATTCATGGACAACGAATATGCGATAAATCAACATGGTTGAGACACGAGCTCCATCATCTTCTCAAGGTGCTCCTGCAGCCGCAGAAGAGAGGAGCCGGAATCGATGAAGAGACGGCTTCGGGAAAAGGACGACACGATCGCTCAAATGGCGAAGAGGATGGAAGAGATGGCCGTAGCTCTAGCCACTCTCCAAAGTCAAGTACAACCACATAGAGAGACACCCCCAGAAGTCATTCACCTCGTAGACGGAGGGAAGGAAATTACATCCGTCAATGGGGATAACCAGCTGAAAAAGGATACAACACAAAGTATGATCCCTGAAAAGGATATCAAGAACTCGGTAGAGCAACGAGTGCGAGAAGCCCTAGCACAATCGAAGAACGGGACATCTATTCGGACGGGTAGACCTTACCCGGAAGAATTCGACGCCGTCCAATACCCGAAGGGCTTCGTACCACCTCCATTTAAGACATTCGACGGAACCGGAACCCCCGACGAAGCATGTTGCACACTTTCGTGCCGGTTGTTGCAATGCCGGCGGGAGCGATGCGCTACTCTTCCGACGAGCTCGTTAGCGATCCGTCGAGAATCGCCTTCGACCGGTATGCGAATTACCCAACGGATCCGTAAAGACATTCTCGGAGCTAGAGAGCCTCTTCATTAAGCGATTTGTCGGAGCTCGAGCACCACATCACTATAGGTGATTTAGTGGTAGAGAAACAAAGGCCGAATGAAACTCTAGTGGATTACATACTTCGATGGAGAAATTTAAGTATGAAGTGTGAACCACAACCGCAAGAACAACATGCAGTCGGCATCTTGCTTAAAAGCATTCACGGCCCGATAAAGCACTTCTCCTCAAGGGATTCACTATTAAGACTTTTGAGAAGTTGTTAAGCAAGGCCGGAAGCTTGCAAGAAGAGGCGAAGCAATTAAGTTTTGCCGACAAGACTGGACAAGCGAAGCCGGTGAAGACTTTCGAAAAGAAATCGGGGTCGTTGCAGCGAGTTGACAAAGGCAAACAACCGATGCAAATACCACCGTAACGGCCGCAAGAACCACAACAAAATTACCAAGAACCCCGGTCCAACTATCAGCCGTCTCCGCAGTATGAACAACCGTCTCGTCCGCAACGTACATCGAAGGAGCTTCGAGCGGAGAATATCCGTTCAAAAATGAAGCAAGACTCAAAGATGTTCCGTAGCTTAATGAAAACTCCGGATTTCCAGTGCCGCGAGCCCAAAAGACCAGAGGAAGTCAACAAGAAAGGTGATCCCAACTTTTGCCCCTACCATCGGATGCTTGGGCACAAGATAGTAAGACCGCATTACCTTCAAAAGTTGGCTTAACGACAACCTTCGGAAAGGAAATATAACAATCCCGAAGGAGTACATGAAGGAACCCCGTAAAGGAGGTTCCGTCAATGTTATCTCAACCGATCCCGTCATTCCGATAGATACCTATGCAACCGATGATGGATGGACTACCGCTCGGACGAGATCTTCGAAGAAGATTTTAGACAACATCCGAACCGCTTCGGTGCGAGCTTCAATTCGGAGTTCGAGACCCGTTAAGCCGGTACTATCACTTGCGATGGAGGAACCACCTCGACAGGAGAAAATCGAAGAGAAGAAGAAAATCGACGAAGAAGAGGTGACCGAGATTCCTAAGGCTAGACTAGGGGCCGCTTATCCTAGGATAGTTGTTTCGATTCGGGGGAGAAATCCCTCGAACCTCTCGATTTTGTATGATTATCTCGCTCACTTCGGTGGGATCATATAATGATAAGGGTGATGGCGTTGGCTACGTTTTGATCGTTTCTAACGATTACGTAACTAGCGACAATCCGGGCGTCGATTTCGATACCAACAACAATTCTCAAATCATACATGATCTCGACGATCACAATGACGAAGAAGGCATCCATCAAGGAGGCTACGAGAGCTCAACAAGCAACGGCTCTATCTGTGAGTTTCGAGGAGCTCCAGTTACGATAGAGTTAGAGCCTTCAGATTTTGAAGATAATCCAGAAGAGCCAGTCATTCCGATTCAGGAGGAAACACCAGCAAACTCAATACTAGATTCAGAAGAAATTACAGAAGTCAACCTAAGAAGTGGAAAAGTTCTACCTCCGAGAATGGGTCCAAAAGACAAAGGAAAGCAAGCGGTTGTTCAAGAAGAACCTACCCCGACGAAGAAATACCCATTCGAGAAGAAGCCGAGACGCATGGAGAACAAAGTGGACTACAACGTGCTAGCCCATCTTAGGAAACTACCGCCAGACCGAGCATTTACGATGCTCTCATCTTATCAAAGGAGATGAGAGAAGCTCGATCAAGGCCTTACTTGATCCGGAAATTCGCTTAGCTCAAATGGCCGGAGATTCCTTAGATGAGGTTTGCTCGTTAAAGGAACAGACGAGGTGTTACCTTCACGTACAATGACCTACTACTTGGGACGCCAGATCACAACCGACCGTTGTACATTTCGGCTATAATCGGGAAGTTTACGCTCTCCGCAGTTTTGGTGGATCCAGGAGCATCAATCAATATAATGAGTCTTCGAACACTAAGCATACTTGGAAATTGATGCTCGTGAGCTCGAGGCCGACAAAATGTTATTAAGAGGATTCAACCGTAAAGGAGAAAGAGCCCTCGGTCAATAACGCTACCGATGAAGACCGGTGATTTAGCAAAGACAACCGCAAAATTTCATATAATCGATTCGAAACGTCGTTCAACGCTCTACTCGGGCCGACCATGGATACACGAAAACAGGATGGTACCATCATCTCTGCATCGCGTGCATCAAGTATTACGATGGAGGGGAACAGTGCATCAAAGGTGACTTACAACCATTCTCCGTACATGAAATTGGAATCCATGAAGATGCAACTTATTATGCACCGCCAAAGAAAACAATCTTCTCCAGAGATACCGTAACAAATGAAGCAAAGAAAGTTCAGGACAATGAAGAACTCGAAGTTCTAGTCCAACGACCACTCACCACTCCCTTCCGGCGAGATGGTGAAGGTTTCTCCACAACTCGCATCCGAGGTCGAGGCCGGGGACGAGGCCGTGGTAGAGACACTAGGACAAATGGACGAAGAAACCAACCATCAATGTTGATTGGGAAGATAGTTCGAAGAAGAAAAAGAAATCAAGCAAGAAGCAGCAACAATAAGTCGAAAGAAGCCGCAATACAAGATCTCCCTCGAAGATGAAAAGAACGAAGAATACAAATCAATGTACGAGAAGATTAACCACTACGTACATACTATGACCCTAACTCCGATCCATTCTAATAAGATCGAGGGTATGGAGGTCAAAGAGGTACGTAGTGACGGTGCAAAGCCGATCAAATTCTACCGTGGTGCTTCTTCCTCCAAAACCGAAAATAATGTACAATTCGAAGATGTCACTTCATCGAATTAATGGAATTACCTTTTGAGTGGTACTCTCCCCGTGTTCAAAATTTAATTCAACGTGGTTTCTTACCTCGACAATGGACAAAAGGCCAATCACAACATTTTGAAAAGTTATGGAATAACTCCGCCGTCCTCCCAATTCAAAGTATGGACTCGGATTCGGCACAAGTAGGGTCGGTTGACGATACCGAATTTTGCTTGGTTGTCACTTGCAAATCCAATGAAAACTCGCATGGAAACTACGGACGAACTCGAAGATTTACAAATTGGAGACGCTCCACCAGAATTCGAAGAAGAAATTAAATCTACAATAGATGAGTTAATGGAAGTTAACTTAGGTACTAGCGAAGAGCCTAGACCTACCTTTGTTAGCTCCTTACTCAATAAAGAAGACTCCGAAGAAATAATCAAATTATTAATGGAATTTAAGGACCTGTTTTGCTTGGAACTACGATGAAATGCCGGGATTGGCTCCAGAGGTTGCAGTTCATAAGCTAGAGTGGATCCTACTTCGTCCCGACCAGACAAGGTCCCAGAAGAATGCGTCTAGAAATCGAACAACAAGTCATAGCCGAAGTTAAAAAGCTAATAGACGCTAAATTTGTCCGTGAAGAACAATACCCGACTTGGTTAGCCAATGTGGTGCCAGTCAGAAAGAAGAATGGTCAAATCAGAATTTGTGTGGACTTCAGAGATTTAAACAAGGCATGTCCAAAGGATGAATTCCCTCTACCGATCCCGAACCGATGATCGATATTGCTTCGACACATGAAATATTCTCATTCATGGATGGATCTTCGTGATACAACCAGATAAAAATGGCTCCAGAAGATGAAAAGCTTACAAGCATTCGTAACGCCGATCGGAGTATTTTGCTACACAGATGATGCCATTCGGATCGAAGAACGCAGGAGCAACTTACCAAAGAGCAATGACAAGAATTTTTGATGATCTCATCCACAATCAAGTCGAGTGCTACGTGGACGATGTCGTCATCAAAAGCAAAGTAAAGGAAAACCACTCGTATGATTTGAGAATTGTTTTCGAACGATTAAGACAATTTAACCTTAAGATGAATCCCTTAAAATGCGCCTTCGGCGTCACCTCCGGAAATTCTTAGGATTCGTTGTCCGACATCGTGGAATTGAAATCGACCCGAGAAGATTAAAGCCATCTTAGAAATGCCGCCTCCCAAAACCTTAAAACAACTACGATCTTTTCAAGGGAAGTCGGCATATCTTCGACGCTTTATCTCAAACCCGTCGTAGGTGTCGACCTTTCTCGGCACTAGTTAAAAAGGACGCCAAATTTATTTGGGAAGAGAAATGCCGAAGGCCTTCGAAGACATTAAACAATATTTAATGACACCTCCTCGTCTTAGCAGCCCCGAGCCTCGTGTAGACCGTCGATACTTTACACCGCGGCTCTAGACGACTCTCTCGGAGCCCCGTTAGCCTGTGTCAATGATGAGGGTAAAGAAAATGCTCTTTACTACTTAAGCCGTCGTTTACTTCCGACGGAAGTAAGGTATCCCGCAATTGAAAAGCATTGTTTGGCCCCGATCTTCGCCGCTCAAAAGCTCGAGCACTATATGCTTTCTCATAAGGTCAACTCGATTTCGAAGTTTAATCCATTGCAATACTCGATGACTCGTCCAACACTTTCCGGCAGACTTGCCGGATGGTCAATGATATTATCGCAATTCGATATAACTTTCGTGCCTCCGCGTGCCGTAAAGGGACAAGTCTTAGCAGACTTCCTCGCAGAGACACCCTTTGCCGGCCGAATCTCCTCTCAATGACGATCCGCCGGATGAACAAATAATGAACCTAGAAGACCTCGATGATCGACGTTGGGAATTGTATTTCGACGGAGCATCTTCAAGCACACAAAGACGAAGAATCGCAAGTGATAGTGCTCGGTAAGGCGGGAATCGGGCTAATCTTTATAACACCGGAGCGGGGATGTTAAGATACTCCTACCACTCGACGAACCGTGTACAAACAACGAAGCGGAATACGAAGCCCTCATAACGGGATTGGAATTAACCATTCAAACGGGGATAACGTACATCAACATCTACGGGGATTCACGATTAATCATTCAACGTATCGCCGGACAATACAGGATTTTTAAACCAAGACTCGAACAATACTTCCAAGATGCCATACAAATTGTTGGAACAGATTCCAAATGTGACAATCTACAAAATTCCTAGAAAAGAGAATGCTTTAGCAGATGCTTTAGCCCGTCTCGCAAAAGAATTTGCCTGTTTGCAAGATGAATCGATGGAAGTGTCGGCTCACGGACGTCGAGTCCTATCACGACTCGACATGGACATGATACACAAATCGAAAAAGAAAAAGAATCAGCTGCAAAGAATGACGTAAAAACACGGAAGATCGGCGACGCCCATCGATGGACTCACCCGCAAACAGGAAAGCTACCAGACGATAGGTCGCCGGCCCATCGATCAAGAAAAGAACTCGTCTTACGCATTAATAAACAACACATTATACGGAAGGTCTTTTGATCAAATGTGGCTAAGGTGCCTAAGCGGGTCCGAGGCCCGTGAAATTGTTAAAGAGGTGCATTCGGACTCGTGGCGCTCACCAGCCGGGTCCAAAGATGAAGATGAAAATTAAAAGACTAGGGTACTACCGGCCCTCGATGATGACCGACCGCATGAAAATCGCCAAGAGCCGTCACCAATGCCAAGTGCACGGAGTGGTTCTACACCAACCTCCAAATGTGCTACACCCGACAATCGCGTCGTGGCCATTCGAATGTCGGGGCACGTATATAGTGGGTCCGATAGAACCACCATCTTCGAAAGGACATCGTTTCATTCTTGCGGCTACAGATTACTTTTCCAAGTGCAGGCAGCGCTCCACTTAGAGAAGTGAAAGCACACCACGTGCTACAGCTTTTCAAGAACCAAGTTGTCTACCGTTTCGGAGTGCCGCGCGAGATCATCTCGATAATGGGTCCGCATTCGAAGCACACAAATCAACAATTTTGTCGTGAGACACGGAATCGACCGGCGATACTCGACAATTTACTACCCAAGAGCAAACGGCCTCGCCGAGGCTTTTAATAAAACTCTCGTTCAAATCTTAAAGAAAACCTCGGACGATAATAAGAGAAATTGGCACGAGAAATTGTTAGAAGCCTTATGGGCCTACCGGACAACCTTCGAACTCCTACTCAAGCTACACCTTACGCTCCGGTGTATGGGTCCGAGGCAAGTAGTTACCTTTAGAGGTTCGGCTTCCTTCACTCGAATTGCAATCGCAAACAAGATCACGACGAAGAAAACGCCGTACTACGACTCGAAGAATTAGAAAGCTTGGAAGGGAAAAGACTTGCAGCACAACGGAATTTAGAACTATACCAAGCTAAGATGGTTCAAGCCCATGACAAACCGGGTCCGCCCAAGAACCTTCAAAGTTGGTGACTTAGTTCTCGTTCTCAAGAGACCTATTCTCGCACACCGCAAGATAGGAGGAAAATTTGAACCCACTCGGGAAGGACCGTTTGTGGTTGAAGCAGTATACTCAGGAGGTTCCTACCAGCTAGTGAATTGCCAGGGAGAACGACATATGCTTCCGATCAACTGACGATACTTGAAAAAATATTACGCTACCTGATGTTTCGAAGGAATGAATTCTTCATCCCTAAGAAACACGGGTGAAGTAATTACTTATGATTGGGTCCGAACCCAAAAAATAATAAAATGTGCTAAGATAAATAAAATCATGATAATTAAGTTTTCCTCGTTTTCTTTTTCAAATCAAAATCTCTTCCCTCATCTTATCTTACTTCATTCCTGTTAAATTTCAAAATATAAGAATAATAAAAAATGTATCTTTAATAAACATTTTCTTAATGTTCTTGTTCTTAGTACAACCCCTGATCCTTTTCCTTGTCTTTTCGCAGGGAAATGTCGAACGGGCGGTTGGTCTTGAACTTTAAGAATGGCGTAAGCCTTGCACTCGATGAAAAGAGGGTGAAAGATGGAGCGATAATCGAGATTGACTCGCATTTCGCACCGCAGAGCCTACGAGTACGAGGAAAGTGACCGGGTCCCGGCTAACCGAGAAGAACTACCCGGCGGACAAAGGATGAAAGTGGGTGGCCCAAGCCACCAATCCAACAACAAGAAAAGAAAAGCAAACACCGAAGAAGACAAGAAAATGAAGTCCGTAGTCACTACTAGCGGAGGGCAGGCTTGTCAGCGCCGCGCCCGCGGAGATTCAAGAAGTTCGGAGAGCTACTCTCACAGCCACGCAACGAAGAAATAAGAATCGCCGCATCCGTAAAATGTTAACAAAACTAGCCGCGGACCAGCACGACGAGACAATTGCTAATGCCAGCACATACACTTCAAGGACGCCGGTTCACCAGAACTCGAAGAAAGGAGGCCGGCTCCTAGAATAACAGAAAGAACCAGTGGAAATCTCCCGAAGATCGAAGAAAGAAGGCTACCACGCCACCGGATAGAACCACCGAGCAGTAGCATGACCTTGTTGCGAAGCAACCCCGGGGATGTCCCGACGTGCATCATCCCCGAGGAGCCGAGGCGTGTGGGAACGTGAAGGGATTGAACCATATATCCCACAATATGTCACAAGGCCTCGCCATCCGCAGATCATTCCGGAATACGAGCCGGAGAGGATGCGGAATGTTGAAAAGAAAACTTTCGAATACTTCGAGAGAATTAAAGGAAGAAGAATCAACATACTAGAAGGCCTCGAGCTACACACCGACGTATTCTCGCAGTATGAACAACAAGAAATCGTGGATCGTATCCGGATCCGAAAAGAATGGGCCGAGCAGCCGCCCGAGGGAAAACACATACTCGGAACCCCGGAGATGGATGCCAGGGAAAGGAAGAATCACAATACAATGCGGATGCCGCTACAACTTTGTCGAAGACAGAAAGGAAACCCACCGTGGATACTCCGTCATGGGCAAGTAGATCCGATGCCATTAGTTATCAAGAGAATGGTAAAAAGATTGATAACATGGAGGGTACCGCCAGCAGATTGCATACCCAATAGCCGCATTATCAACATCTACAAACAAGGTGACCGCATACCCCCACATATTGATCACCACGACTTCGTCGCACCTTTCGCACGGTCTCTTTCTTGAATGAGTGCAACATCATGTTCGGATCCGACCTCCGGATAGCGAGCCCGGGTGAGTTCCGAGGGCCGCAAAGATACCTTTACCGTGGGTTCCGTCATGATATCGCAAGGTAACGGAGCGGTATATCGCAAAGCATTGCATACCAGAGTGCCAGTGGAGCGAATCTCGCTACTTTCAGGAGGATGGACGACAAGAAAATACCTTACCATTTCCAACCGGATCCAGAGCTAGAGAACCTCCGCCTTACGAGCTCGTGAGTTACATGGGAAATATCACACCTCCAATGTACATCCAGTCGGCATCCTTGCCAAGGATGGCTTGGAAGGTGATGTTATCGACCATGTACCTCACTATTCGTACATGGATTTTTGACAGATGATTCTTTTGATGGATCAACAAAGATCATACACAAATCCGTTTTGAGTCTACATGGATTGTATGAAATATATTCCGGATCGAGTTGTACGACGTATTTTCAACATGATTGGAATGAAAGTGACCATGTCACGTTTTTGGCCTTCACCTCTTTTGTGCAAATTGATTGGGAAACGCCATTAAAGTTAAATGAACTTCGAACAAAGAACGTAAAAGAAAAAAAGAGAATAAAAGAAAACTTTTCTAAAAAAATCTAAAAATGACAAACACCAAATTCACATGAACATTAAATAAACAACAAAATAAAATTTGAACCATTAAAAGATAAACGAAATCAACTTCAAATCTCAAATTCAATCTTTCCAAATTCCGAATCAAATTTCAATCTTTTCAAACTTCAAAATCAAATTCTATCCTTCCAAACTTCAAAATCAAATTCTCAATCAAAATCCAAATCCAATCTCGATCAAGTTTCAAACTTGATCTTTCAAATTTCAAATCAAATCTTAAATCAAGTTTCAATCGAGTTCAAACTCATCCTTCCAAATTTCCAAATTTCCAAATTCAATCTTTCCAGGCTTCAAGTCTCAATCAAATTCAAATTCAATCTCTATCAAATCTCAAATCCGATCTTCTAGATCTCACACAAAAATCAAACCTTTTGGGTCGAGGATTTTATATCCAAGACTGCACTGCTTTAGGATTCTTTTCCTATTGCACTGAAATACATCAAAATTCAAACTTTTGGGTCGAGGATTTTACATCCAAGACTGCACTGCTTTAGGATTCTCTTCCTATCGCACCGAAATACATCAAAAAATCAAACCTTTTGGGTCGAGGATTTTACATCCAAGACCGCATCGCTTTAGGATTCTCTTCCTATCGCACTGAAATACATCAAAATTCAAACCTTTTGGGTCGAGGATTTTACATCCAAGACCGCACCGCTTTAGGATTCTCTTCCTATCGCACCGAAATACATCAAAATTCAAACTTTTGGGTCGAGGATTTTACATCCAAGACCGCACCGCTTTAGGATTCTCTTCCTATCGCACCGAAATACATCAAAATTCAAACTTTTGGGTCGAGGATTTTACATCCAAGACCGCACCGCTTTAGGATTCTCTTCCTATCGCACCGAAATACATCAAAATTCAAACTTTTCGGGTCGAGGATTTTACATCCAAGACCGCACTCGCTTTAGGATTCTCTTCCTATTGCACCGAAATACATCAAAATTCAAAACTTTTCGGGTCGAGGATTTTACATCCAAGACCGCACCGCTTTAGGATTCTCTTCCTATCGCACCGAAATACATCAAAATTCAAACTTTTGGGTCGAGGATTTTACATCCAAGACCGCACCGCTTTAGGATTCTCTTCCTATCGCACCGAAATACATCAAAATTCAAACTTTTGGGTCGAGGATTTTACATCCAAGACCGCACTGCTTTAGGATTCTCTTCCTATCGCACCGAAATACATCAAAATTCAAACTTTCGGGTCGAGGATTTTACATCCAAGACCGCACCGCTTTAGGATTCTCTTCCTATCAGCACCGAAATACATCAAAATTCAAACTTTTCGAGTCGAGGATTTTACATCCAAGACCGCACTCGCTTTAGGATTCTTTCCTATCGCACCGAAATACATCAAATCAAAATTCAACCTTTGGGTCGAGGATTTTACATCCGAGACCGCATTGCTTTAGGATCTTTTCCTATCGCAATGAAATACATCACATCAAAATCAAACTCTTGAGGTTAAGGATTTTACATCCAACACCGCTTTGCTCCGAGATCTCTTCTCATTGCAACGATTCAATCTAATCAATTCAATTTTCTTTCGAGGTTGGAGATGTTACATCTAAAACCTCGTAACTCCAATTTTCATTTCAAATCAAATCCTTCAAATTAATTTTGACAAACTTCAATCTAAATCGAAACTCCAAACTAAAATTTAAACTCACACATCAAAACATAAATTGAAACAAAATAAAATCTAAATCGAAATTCCCTCGCATCATGTGATTTGGGATTTACCTCCTTTTCCTTTCCCCAGCCGAGAGTTCAAGAATCTCCGGCTCCGCAGATATACTCGACACTCCCCGACAGAAACTCTTCTACTTCGTCCTAAGTTCGTCACTCGACATCCGTGTTGGGTTTGTCGATCGCTTCGGTCAACACCAATACGCGCGTGTGCTCCGTCACTCACCACACCTATCGGGGGTCCATTTGTTGACCTCATTTTTGATGAGGTCTTCCTTTCTTCTTTCAGTGCTTAGGATCTAGCCTTAGGCTTTTCCTTCGACTATCTTAGAGGACTAGAATTGGGACCCGCCTTTTAGAAATTCAAACCACTTCTAAACTCCCGCAAACTCCACAAACTCGACTATAGACCCCTAATCACCTAGAGGGTCGAAATCAAATGTGGAAGTTTAAAGGATGAGTTCCTATAGGATTCTTCGGCCTTAGGACCGCCTCGGCGGCCCGGTCCAGTGAAGGGCCGACATACATTACACTTACACACTACATTTCCACACACTTCCTAAAACCACACCCATACCCAACTTGACCTCCTCGACTCATGTAGGTGATTCACATGGATGGTCCTTAACCCCTAAGCCCTCGCTAAGAGGTTAGGAACAACATAATGAATGCCTCAAATGAGTCCTTTCATGGCTCATATGGGCTTGAAATGGCTTCATGGCTCAACCAAAATGATTTCTTTCCACCTAAATTCACTCAATCTTCAATTTCCCAAATTTTCAATTTTTGACCCCTGGACCCTACACCTACTAAACCTACCCAAAACCTTCGAAATTACCCAAATTTTCGCAAAATTTCCAAATTACCTAAAATTTTCCAAAATCAATCCCAAACACCTCCACATCACTCAAATTGATCATCCATACCCAAAAATACCAAAAATTCCAAAAATACCCCCCAATACCCTCCAAATACCCAAAATACCCTTCTTGGCCTAAAAATCCAAAAATTCAGAAAATTCCCAGAAAATTCCAGAAAATCCCAAATATTCCCAATTTCATTTTGTCCAACTACACCATGGGCCAATTTTGTCAATTTACCCTACTTTTGTCAAAACCCCCAAATTGACCCATTTTAACCCAAAGTGGACCCAATGTCAAACCAAACCTACCCAATTGACCCCAATTTTGGTCCAATTCAATTCTAAACTTCAATTCAACATTCCCAATACCAATTTAGACCAAATCCAAGTCCAATTTGATTGACATTTGGATCCAATTTCACTTTGGGCCTTAAAGCCCAAATTTGGACCCATGACCCAAACTTAGCCCAAACTAACCCAATTCAACTCCAATTAACCCCAAATCTTTTCTAAACCTTCCTTAACATCCTCATAAACAAAACACTAACATGATTTGCTCAAGATTTTGACCCAAACCCCACTCAAATTCAACCCAAAATCAAAAAGCCCAATTTTGACCTAAACCCAAATCTAACCCAAATAGGCCCAAACCTCAAAATTAAGACCCAACCAAAGCCAAAACCTCTTTGAAACACTCCCATAAACATTTCTTAACATTTATTTTACATCAATTTCAACCCTAGCCCAACATTGGCCCAAGTTAGCCCAATTTGACCTACATTGGCCCATTTACCAAATAAACCCAAATTCAATCCAATTCAAGCCCAAACTACCCCAAATTTGCTTCAAGTTATTCATGAAACATCCCTAAACCAAAACCAACAACTATTTGGCCCAAACTTCTACAAAAATTCCCATCCATGAACACATCCTTAAACTTAAAAGCCCACTTCCCTTAAACCTTCTTAAAAGCCCATTTCCTTCAAAATTCAAAAGCCCAAATCTACCCTAAAGCCCACATGACATCTCCATTTGTCATCCATTTAACTAAATCCATTACCTAAGTCCTAAAGTCACCATCAAATTATTCCAAATCAAGTTTCATACAAATTTCCATCAAAACATCCAAGATTTCTTAAAACCCTTTTCATGAAACAAATCAACCTTTTCCCAAGCCAAATGAAGCCATGAACAAGCCATTCTCAAGCCACATGAAGCCATGAGGGCTTTGACTTGTCATTAGTGCCATTTATGGCAAGAAGAGGAGGTTCTTTCTTAAACCTCCTTTAACCTTTTTTACCTTAATCATGTCGCACACTAAACCATGTTTAGCCACCTCATCATGGATTGAGACTTCACCATTCCTTCTAGTGCCGACCTAAATGATTCCCTCAGCTCAAAATCGAGCTTGGAAGGGTGCACCAAGCCCAAAATGGTGGGTTGACCCAAACCAAGCCAAAGTGAGCCTTCTCCCATTCCATTTAAATCAAACTCCTTTACACATGTCAAACCTCGATTGCACTACACTAAACCCCAGCCCCGACCCACCCGACCAAGATGGTGACCATTGCCTGCCGGCCAGCCACCGAGCCGCCGGAAAACACCATGGCCGAGAGCTCACATGTGAGCCAACATTGAAATTCTCACTCGCCGAGCTGCCCCATCCCTAGTGGCTACCATGGCTGATCTTCTCCTCACCAGAGCAGCTGATCCCAAGCCCTAACTCCCCCTGAGAGGCCTTCCACCCTCTCCTATTTAAACTCCACCCCTCTCGGCCATGAGAGAGCAAAGCACAAACCTTGCCAAAACTCTGCCAAAATTGTTCCAGATCCTTCTCCACTCTTAGAGCACTTGATCCCCAGTGAGATCCCCCTGCCATTTCTCCTCTGTAAGCTCAATTTCGCAGTCGAAATTCCACCCAAAACCAGGACACTTCTCCACAAGTGAGCCAATTCCCAAATCGATTGGCTCTACACCTTCACCGTACCAAGGGAAGGTGTCCACCATCAAAAGCCCCATCTCCGAGCCACCCGCTTGCTCCAGCCTCCAAGCTTTGTGATCGGGCTTGGTCGAAATCATATCCGGACAATTCACCGTACCGCAGAGACTTCATCCGGAGCTCGCTAGGACCCAATCGAAGGTGCAACAACTCTCAGATTGAAGCCACACTTCTCTGAGCCAAGGTATGAGCTAACTCTTCATCCCGAGCTTATGAAGATTCTCTATTTCAAATGCCTTAGTTCCAATGCATGTTAACCGTATAGATGTGTTCGTCTCTTCAAGACGAATCCATAGAGTATAAGAACATAAAAATCCATTGAGAATCGAGTGAGATCTTAGGGATTTAGTGTGGACGGCTCTCGGCGAGAACACTGGGGACGATGAACGGATGCCGTCCATTCGATACACGCGCGCACGGACGGCCGAGATTGCGTCGGACTGCGGAGACGGTACGAGAACCGCGGGCCCGGCCGCCGACTCGGGTGGCGGCGTCGAATGGGAGCGCGACGCGTGTGCGTTCGGAGCCGCCGAGGTTCTCGCTGGCGCCGCGTGGATAAATAGAAAATTAGGGTATTTTCTTATTTATTTAATTCCCTAAACTTCAAAAATCCATATCTTTGTGTAGAAAAATCACAAAAATAAAATAAAAATACCTCTCGCTCAGCTGAACGGAGGAGAATAATGTGAAAAAGAAATCATTTAATTTCATTAAGTATTTTATTTTTTATGATTTATTTACTCTCTGCATACATTTAATTCTCCATGCATGTATACAATTCACCATGGCATGAGACCATAGGGCTTTTGAAGCCTCCGAACTTGGGAACATTCCCCGAATTTTCCAAGGTCGAGGCCATCTCTCGTGAAAAGTTATTTATTTTTCAAATGCATGTTGTCTGTTTTGAGTATTTTAATTCCAAAAATAGCATGTTGTGAAATAAATTCTAGGAAAATTTGGTGATGTTCCTTATGACCAGAGAACCCTAGGAAAAATAGGACTTGAGTTAATTCACTCAGCATTAACCCTAATCGGCTTAAACACCCAAAATAGGTCTTTAATTAATTAGAGTTAACCAGGTATCAAATTGACTTGAAATCAATTCTCCACTGACCTTTAGGATCAGAGGAATCCACCATAAAAATTTGAAGTCAATTGGACTTGGTTAACCCCACTAATTGGGTTGATTAAGCCACTTAGCCATTTTAAACTTTAAAAATTCATAACTTTTAAAATACTTTTTAAAAATTCACCAAATTGGTTTTGGAGCCTCTCTGATATCAGGGGAACCTAAGAAAATTAAAATTTCAATTTTCTAAAAAAGTTGATTTTTAATAATATTTTAATATTTTTAATAATTAAAAAATAATAAAAATCACAAAAATAATAAAATTCACCAAAATGTCACATTTTGAATTTTAATCACTTAGGAACAAATCCCACATTTTTCCTAAGTCTATTTAGTGAGATATTAAATTTTAAAGCCCTAGGGTAATTTTAAAATTAAAAAAAAGGTATTTTCTAGCATTTTCACTAAAATAATTATTATAAATCATAGAAAAATCAGAAAATTGCAAAATTTGATTCTCTGGTTTCCTTGATATCAGAGAGATTTTTGAAAAATATAAAATCCATTTTTCAACATTTATTTTATTTTTAAATTAATTAACACTCCAAAACTCAAAATAATTATAATAAAAATAATATAATTCAAAAAATCACCAAAATTGGTCCAAGTGCTTCTCTGGTCATTAGGAATGTCCCCTAATTTTCTTAAGGACAGAAACTTTCCCTTGGTCATGTTATCAAATTTTCCTTGAAAATCTCTATTTTCCACCAAAAATAATTATATAAATAAATTAAATACAGAAAAATCACATTTTCTCCTCTCATGTCTTTATTGACATATGAGTGAAGTCACATAAAAATTTCAAGTTCATTTGAATTCAATTTAATGAGTTATGAAATTATTAAGCTTAAAGAGTAAAATGGTAATTAAACTTTTAACCCTTAATTAAAACTTTAGGTTTAATAAAAAGTCAACAAGTAAAATATTTGATCCTAATCTGATTTGGATGGTTGAAATTTAAATAATTAAAGGGTAGAAACCCATTAAATAATTTTAAAATGATTAAACTTTAATTAAATAATAGATTAAATTTGGAAGAATAATAAAATTGGAATTATTAAAATAAGGGATCTTTATTAGGAAGAGATTTATTCTTTAATTTAAAAATCCCTAAATCAATTATATCAACTAATACTCAATTTTTAATTAAAATGATAACTCAAATTTAAAATATTAAAAGACTTAATTAAATTATTAAACTCTTTTGAAATTTCAATTAAAATTAAAAATAAAGTAAATTAAAGATAAATTAAATTAAGATTAAATTAAATTTAATAATTAAATTAAATTAAATTAAACAATTAAATTAAATTAAATTAAACAATTAAATTAAATTAAATTAAATAATTAAAATTAAATTAAATTAAATAATTAAATTAAATTAAATAATTAAATTAAATTAAATTAAATTAAATTAAATTAAATAATTAAATTAAATTAAATCAAATCAAATTAATTAAACATCAAATCAAATTAAATTAAATTAAACTAAATATAAAGCAACTTGAACACTATTCCAAATTTAAACCCTTTAACTTAAATCAAATCATTTGAATGCTAATTTACCCTTGAAAGCTTTGATTATTATAACTCCTAAATGAAACATTAAATGAAGTGTTACTTCACTCATAGGATATTCAAATGTCCTAGTTCACTGAGCAAGTTAACAAGACTTGAAAACCTCGGACGGTCGATTCATTTATATAATTAAATTCATTTGGACTTAAAATAATCCTAGAAATATTGAAAAGATGTTTAAGATCCTTCTTAAGCACTTTCTCAATATGATAGGATATTTATAAGAACAATTGAATTTGATTATTCTTTGATGAAGAAAATCGTCCTTAAACAAAAAAAACACAAAGAACCTAGACGTCATAGGAGTTGACTAGCTATAGGATTAGGAATTTGGTAGAAAACCATAACCCTTCCCTTAGCTTTACCTAGGAACTTGCTTAAATATTCTAATTGTGTTTTAAGTGTAGCTTGGGATGACGGGAAGACCCTCCAGGTACGCTTTTATTTTATTGCAATTTACTTTCTTGCAATTTACTTTCTTGCAATTTACTTTATTGCAAATGCACTTTACTTTTCTTGCATGATAAAACAACTGTTGCATGAAAACTCACACCTTTAGGATAGACCCTAAAACTGAAACCAAAATTAAGTTAAAAGTCATTGCAAGATAAAATTCACCGCCACAACATTTCAAAATATAAAACAACTCAAAATTTAATCACAAACATAACACAAAACTACAATTGCAACTAAATTAAAACGTCCTGTTGGATGATCGGGAATACCTCGGATGATGTAACCTACGTGTTGCTAACGGGATTTCCCACGGTCTAAATGAAAGTGTGGAACTCATTCAGTTGAGTTTAGCAAATTCATCCGGACTAAGTGAATCCGATAAAAATAATGATGCCGGAAGGATGGAACCGTGGGATCTTAACCGGTGTCGTTATAATCAACTTTAAGATTTGTTTTAATCAAAATAAAAAAAAACACTTGGAAATTAAGACTTCTCTAAACCAAAACACTTTCCTCA
>JAKZJZ010001307.1:0-29001 GCA_022702705.1 Papilionanthe hookeriana x Papilionanthe teres
ATTGATCCACTTTAACCAAAACATCTTCTATAACTCCTTTTGGCTATGTGATGGAACGATCTGCTAGTTGCAGTGTTACAGTAGTTGTGGTTATTTCTCCTAATCCCAGCCTTTTGAATATTGATAGAGGCATAAGGTTAATTCTTGCACCCAAATCACATAAAGCTTTTCCATAGAATCTGTCTCGATTGCACATGGAATTGTGATACTACCAGGATCTTTAAGCTTTTCAGGAAGCTTCTTTTGAATTATTGCACTGAACTCCTCACTAATTGCAACTGTCTCATTATCTTCAAACTTCCTCTTTCTTTTGAGAATATCCTTCATAAATTTTACATAGCTTGACATTTGTTCTAAGGCTTCAGAAAATGGAATATTAATGGTAAGCTTCTTAAATATCTCTAAGAATTTTGAAAATTGCTTATCCAACCTTTGTTGACGAAGTTGTTGACCTCATTTTTGATGAGGTCTTCTCTTCTTCTTTTAGTGCTTAGGATCTAGCCTTAGGCTTTTCCTTTGACTATCTTAGAGGATTAGAATTGAGACCCACCTTTTAGAAATTCAAACCACTTCTTAACTCCCTGCAAACCCCACAAACTTGATTGTAGACCCCTAATCACCTAGAGGGTTGAAATCGAATGTGGAAGTTTAAAAGATGAGTTCTATAGGACTTTTTGGCCTTAGGACCGCCTACAGGTGGCACGAGTGCAGTGAGGGGCTGACTTACACACACACTACACTTATACACTACACCTACACACTACACTTTCACACTCCTCCTAAAAAAACACACCCGTACCCGACTTGACCTCCTGACTCATGTAGGTGATTCACATGGATGGTCCTTAACCCCTAAGCCCTTGGCTAAGAGGGTTAGGAACAACATAGTGAATGCCTCGAAATGAGTCCCTTCATGGCTCATGTGGGCTTGATATGGCTTCATGGCTCAACCAAAATGATTTTATTCCACTTACATTCACCTAATCTTCCATTTTCCAAATTTTTTAATTTTTGACCCAGGGACCCTACACCTGTAACTACCCAAAGCCGCGAATAGCCCAAATTTCTCAAAAATTTCCAAATCACCCAAAATTCTCCAAAATCATTCCCAAACATTTCCACATCACTCAAATTGATCATCCATACCCAAAAATATCAAAAATTCCAAAAATACCTCCCAATACCCTCCAAATACCCAAAATACCCCTCTTAGCTCAAAAAATCCAAAAATTCAGAAAATTCCCAGAAAATTCCAGAAAATCCCAAATATTCCCAATTTCATTTTGTCCAACTACACCATTGGCCAATTTTGTCAATTTACCCCACTTTTATCAAAACCCCCAATTTGACCCATTTTAACCTAAAGTAAACCCAATGTCAAACCAAACCTACCCAATTGACCCAAATTCTGGTCCAATTCAGTTCTAGACTTCAATTCAACATTCCCAATACCAATCTAAACCAAATCCAAGTCCAATTTGATTAACATTTGGATCCAATTTCACTTTTGGCCTTAAAGCCCAATTTGGACCTATGACCCAAACCTAACCCAAACTCACCCAATTCAACTCCAATTAACCCCAAATCTTTTCTAAATCTTCCTTAACATTCCCACAAACAAAACACTAACATGATTTGCCCAAGATTTTGACCCAAACCCCACTCAAATTCAACTCAAAGCTAAAAGGCCCATTTTTGACCTAAACCCGAACCTAACCCGAATGAGCCCAAACCCCAAAATCAAAACCCAACCAAAGCCAAAACCTCTTTGAAACACTCCCATAAACATTTCCCAACATTTATTTTACATCAATTTCAACCCTAGCCCAACATTGGCCCAAGTTAGCCCAATTTGACCTCCATAGGCCCACTTACCAAATAAACCCAAATTCAAACCAATTCAACTCCAAATCACACCAAATTGACTCCAAGCCCTTCATAGAACATCCCTAAACCAATTATGACATTTATTTGACAAGGTCCTTCACAAAATCTTTACCCAAATGCCCATCCTAAAATCAAAAGCCCATTCCCTTAAACCATTTTAAAAGCCCACTTCCTTCAAATTCAAAAGCCCAAATTCATCCAAAGCCCACATGGCACTTCCCTTCATCATCCATTTAATCAAAATTGTCCCTAAGTTCCAAAGTCATCAATTAAACAATTCCAAATCAAGCCCCATACAAATTCCCATCAAAATATCAAAATTTTCTTAAATCCCTTTTTATGAAATTGACCCAAGCTGTTCTCAAGCCAAATGGAGCCAAGGATGAGCCATTCACAAGCCATATGAAGCCATGAAAGTTTGGCATGTGACCATGCCATTAATGGCAAAAGGAGGAGGTCCTTTAACCATCTCCTAAAAGTCATTAGCCTTAAGCATGTTTCACCTTAACCAAGATTTAATCCAAATATTCTTGGATAAGGACATCACCACCTCTTGACCAGCTAACCTAACTGATCTTCTCAGACCCAAGACCAACCATGGGGAGGTGAACCCAGCCCAAACCAATGGGTTGACCAATTTCAAGCCAAAGTGGCCTCTCCCCCATACCATTTTAATCCAAACACTTTACACATGTCCAAGCCCGATTGATTTCACCATTGCCGAGCCACGACCTCCTCGGTCAAGATGGTGACCCATGCTGCCGGCCGGCCGCCCGGATCGCCGGAAAACACCACACCCGAGAGCTCGCATGTGAGCCAACTTTGGAATTCCACCTTGCTCGAGCTGCCCCATGCCCGATGGCCACCATGGTTGTTCTTCCCATGACCGGAGCAGGCTGATCCCGACCCTCGGCCATCCACGGGAGGCTCTCCGGCCACCTCTATTTAAACTCGACCCCCTCGCGGCCATGAGAAGAGAGTTGCACAAACCTTGCCGAAACTGCGCCAAAATTGTTCCGGACCCTTCTCCACCCTTAGAGCAGTTGATCCCCGGTGTCGATTTGCCCTAATCCCCGTCGATAAAACTCGATTTCCCAGCTGAAATTCCACCCAAAACCGGGACACTTCTCCACGGTGAGCCAATCCCCAAATTGATTGGTTCTACACCTTCACCGGACCAAGGGAAGGTGTCCACCGACAAAAGCCACATCTCCGGGCCACCCGGTTGCTCCGGCCTCCGAAGCTTTGTGATCGGGCTGTGGTCGAAGTCCAACCTAGACAATTCACCGAGCCGAGGGACTTCATCCGGAGCTTGCTTGGACCCGATCGAACGTGACACAACCCTCGGATCGAAGCTTCACTTCTCGCGAGCAAAGGTATGAACTCCCTCTTCACCCGAGCTTCGATCGATTCTCCATTTTGATTGGCTTTGATTTCATAGCATGTTCACCGTATGGATGTGTTCGTCTCTTCGAGACGAATCCATAGAGCATAAGAACACGAAAATCCGTTGAGAATCGAGTGAGTTCTTAGGGTTAGAGTGTGGACGGCTCACGGGATCGCACACGGTCGTAGACGATGACCGAGAACCGTCGGATCGCGCGTGTATCGGATGGACGGCTTGGATCGCGTCGGACGCGGCAGATGGTACGATGAACGGCGGGGCCGGGGCGAGCGAGTCGGATGGCGGCGTCGAATGGGAGCGCGCCACGCGGTACTTCGGAGATGCTAAGGTTGACGCGGCGCCGACTCGGATAAGTAGAAAAATAGGATATTTTCGATTTATTTAATTCCTAAACTTAAAAAATGCATATCTTTGTGTAGGAAAATCAGAAAAATAAAATAAAAATACCCTCTTGCTCGGTGAACGAGAGGAGAATAATGTGGAAAAGAAATCATTTAATTTCATTAAGTATTTTATTTTTTATAATTTATTTACTCTCTGCATACATTTAATTCTCCATGCATGTATACAATTCACCATGGCATGAGACCATAGGGCTTTTGAAGCCTACGAATTTGGGAACATTCCCTGAATTTTCCAAAGTCGAGAGGCCATCCTATGAAGAGTTATTGATTTTTCAAATTCATGTCACTGTTTTGAGTATTTTAATTCCAATAAATAGCATGTTGTGAAATAAATTCTAGGTAAATTTGGTGATGTTCCTTATGACCAGAGAACCCTAGGAAAAATAGATTTTGAGTTAGTTCATTTTAGACAACCCTAATTGGCTTAAACACTCAAAATAGGTCTCTAATTAATTAGAGCTAACCATACATCAAATTGACTTCAAATCAATTCTCCATTGACCTTTAGGATCAGAAGAACCCACCATAAAAATTTGAGGTCGATTGGACTTGGTTAGCCCTATTAATTGGGTTGATTAAGCCACTTAGTCATTTTAAACTTTAAAAATTCATAACTTTCAAAATACCTTTCAAAAATTCACCAAATTGGTTTTGGAGCCTCTCTGATATTAAGAAAATTTAAGAAAATTAAAATTTCAATTTTCTAAAAAAGTTGATTTTTAATATTATTTTAATATTTTTAATAATTAAAAAATAATAAAAATCACAAAAATAATAAAATTCACCAAAATGTCACATTTTGAATTTTAATCACTTAGGAACAAACCCCATATTTTTCTTATGTCTACTAGGTTGAGATATTAAATTTTAAAGCCTCTGGGGTAATTTTAAAACTAAAAAAATACATTTTCTAGCATTTCCACTAAAATAATTCCAATAAATTAAGGAAAAATCAGAAAATTGTAAAATTTGGTTCTATGGAATCCTTGATATCAGAGAGATTTTTAAAAAATATAAAATTCATTTTTCAACTTATATTCTATTTTTAAATTAACTAATACTCCTGAAATTAAAATAATTATAATAAAAATAATATAATTCAAAAAATCACCAAAATTGGTCCAAGTGGTCCCCTGGTCATTAGGAATGTCCCCTAATTTTCTTAAGGACAGAAACTTTCCCTTGGTCATGTTATTAAATTTTCCTTGGAAATCTCTATTTTCTACCAAAAATAATTATATAAATAAATTAAATACAGAAAAATCACATTTTCTCCTCTCATGTCTTTATTGACATATGAGTGAAGTCACATAAAAATTTCAAGTTCATTTGAGTTCAATTTAGTGAGTTATGAAATTATTAAGCTTAAAGGGTAAAGTGGTAATTAAATTTTTTTTTTAATCCTTAATTAAAACTTTAGGTTTAATAAAAAATTAACAAGTAAAATATTTGATCCTAATCTGATTTGGATGATTGAAATTTAAATAATTGAAGGGTAGAAACCCATTAAGCAATTTAAAATGATTAAACTTTAATTAAATAATTGATTAAATTTGGAAGAATAATAAAATTGGAATTATTAAAATAGGGATATTATTAGGAAGAGATTTATTCTTTAATTTAAAAAATCCCTAAATTAATCATTTCATTAATGTTTAATTCTTAATTAAAATGATAATTCAAATTTAAAACATTAAAAGACTTAATCATTAAACTAAAATTAAATTATTGAACTCTTTTAAAATTTTAATTAAAATTAAAATGAATAAAATTAAATTAAAAATTAAATTAAATTAAAAATTAAATTAAATTAAATTAAATTAAAAATTAAATTAAATTAAATAAATTAAATTAAATTAAATTAAATTAAATCAAATTAAATTAAAAAATTAAATTAAATCAAATTAATTTAATGTAACATTAAATCGAAACTAAATTGAATTAAATTGAATTAAATTAAATTAAATTAAATTAAATTAAATTAAATTAAGTTGAATTAAATAACATCACCTAAGACATAAAGAAATAAGCCTAAAATAACTTGAACACTATTCCAAATTTAAACCCTTCAATTGAAATTAAGCTAAATTACAAACCATTTGAACACCAATTTACCCTCAAAAGCTTTAGTTATCATAACTCCTAAACAGAATATTAAATGAAATGTTATTTCACTTATAGGACATTCAAATATCCTAGTTCACTGAGCAAGTTAACAAAACTTGAAAACCTCGGACGATCGATTCATTTACATAATTAAATTCATTTGGACTTAAAACAATCCTAGAAATATTGAAAAGATGTTTAAGATTCTTCTTAAGCACTTCCTCGATATGATAGGATATTTATAAGAACAATTGAACTTAATTGTTCTTTGATGAAGAAAATCGTCTTCAAACCAAAACACAAGGAACCTAGACGTCATAGGAAATGACTAGCTATAGGATTAGGAATTTGGTAGAAAACCATAACCCTTACCTTAGCTTTACCTAGGAACTTGCTTAAATGTTCTAATCGTGTTTTAAGTGCGACTTGGAATGACGGGAAGACCCTCTAGGTACGCTTTTATTTTATCGCGATTTACTTTCCTGCAATTTACTTTCCTGCGATTTACTTTATTGCGAATGCACTTTACTTTTCTTGCATGATAAAACAAGCTGTTGCATGAAAACCCACACCTTTAGGATAGTCCACTAAAGCCGAAACCAAAACTAAGTTAAAAGTCATTGCGAGATAAAATTCACCGCCACAACATTTCAAAATATAAAACAACTCAAAATTTAATCACGAAACAGAAACAACAAAACTACAACTGCAACTAAATTAAAACGTCTTATTGGATGATCGGGAATACCTCGGATGATGTAACCTACGTGTTGCTAACGGGATTTCCCACGGTCTAAATGAAAGTGTGGAACTCATTCAGTTGAGTTTAGCAAATTCATCTGGACTAAGTGAATCCGATAAAAATAATGATGCGGAAGGATGGAACAGTGGGATCTTAACAGGTGTCGTTATAATCAACTTTAAGATTTGTTTTAATTAAAATACAAAAAACACTTGGAAATTAAGACTTCTCTAAACCAAAACACTTTTCTCATCCCACGATTTATGATTTCTAAAACTAAACCTCTGCAACAACAAGGAGCTCGGAGCATGGTGGGCGGCACGGCCATCGTCGTCGGCAAAACTTGAACCTACTTCGACAAAACTTTCCTAGAATTAAACAACAAAGCCATAGGACTTCGAGGTAGTTTGCACTAGTGCAACATAAATCCTCGACTCTTCGTTAGGCATTTGCATTGCAAATTAAGCCCTAACCTAGGTCTTAGGATTCCGAGGTAGTCGTCGATACGACATAAACCCTCATATCTTTCGAGGTTATTTGTATGATTCTATCATATAAATATAAGCCCTAATTAATTAAAATTGGCAAGATTAAAACATTAAATAAACATTAGGACTTTCCTAAATCCAAGCGAAACAATAGGATAATCGGGAGATTATCGAAGTTCACTTCGAATCCGTAATTTCTCCTACTTTTCTTCCTTTGAATTCCCAAAATAAAATGTTCCAAACTTGATCCATTCCCTATTGAGATTCAAAAATTCAATCCTTTGAAAACTTAAACTTTGAAATTCTTGAGAGCGGAATTATTGATTATTATCGAGAGTTTTCTTAGGTGATTCCCGTCACTTAAGATGTAATTAACTATAGGGGCTTGCCCTTATAGGGAATTTTAAAGAACCCGAGTAATATAAACCTCGTTTAATGTTTTCATATTAAGCGGGGAATTTGTCGGCTTATAAAATTGGTTCGCGGACCAAACGGATGTCACAAATCTTCTAGTTTATTTAACCGAGCCCCACCATCAAGCAGTGTGTCTATCCTTAGGGATAGATACACGGTTTGTGATGCGGTGCTCGTTTATATAAACTATTTGGGATGTGAGATCGGTTCGATTTCATATCTTAAAATCTTCAAATTTAAAATTATTTTCAAAATCAAATACTACTTTTCAAATTATATATATATTTAAATTAAATTTAAAATTCGCCGACAACTTACGTAGGCGACCCCTTTTAAAAAATACAACACTCGACCTAAAAATATGCGACAACTTACGGCGACTCCGCTGAGGACAATTCCTCTCTCCATTCTAATCGGACAATTACGCTTTCAAAAATCGGTAGTGCATCCATGTCCCTTATGGATCAAACTACCCTTCTTTCAGTTGGGATACTATGTTCATTTCTACCTTGAACAAGTATGACCAACATTCTCTCGGATTTAGGAGCCATTTGTTTAGACACCCCTAAGCGAGAGAGGTTTCGAGATCCTTTTACCTCATTTACGAGGTGGGGTGGACCCCCGATAGGTGTTAGTTTAGGAGTGATCCTTCGAGTCGAGAAGTCTTGCTTAAGACTCTCTTTTCCTTTCCAACTCCGATTCGGATTCCTTACCTTCTCTACACCTTTGAACACTCCAGTTCTAAATAAACAAACCCTCTAATAAGTGATTCTTTTAATAAGTGATTCCTTCTTATAAATACATGAACAAGAATGAGTTCGGACTCTTTTCAATTCCTTTCTTTTCGTCCTAAAGAAAAGAAGCATAACTTGGGACGACAACCGGAATCTACCTGCGAAATGGAAGCCCCGAAGCGATTTTCTCTTTCACCGATGGATCGGACTTCGCTATGCATAAGGATGAGCTGCCCGACAATGGAATCATCCGATTTGGACAAGGATTTGAAAACACGAACGTCAAGATCACCGACGTCTCCCTCTTTGCCTCGGCGAACAAGGTATCCGAAGCCGAGGAGCCGGCGCTGAGTTCGACCTTAGGTCGAGCCAAGAATTCCCTCCTCTGCGAAGGATCCCGACTAAGAGGAATCTGCTTGTCCGCGGGAGGACCGTTCTTACCACCCCCACTGAGTCTAGTTGTTTCGCACCTACCCCGACTTTTGCCGAATCGAAGGGGAAAGAAATCCGAATTATGATGGACACGTTGCAGTGGAGGGTACGAGATCTTCTGTAAGACCTTACATTTTCGAAATCGGGTCCGGTTCGAAGATTCGCGTCACTAACGAGGACCCGAAGAAGAAACGAAGTAGAAGGATCGCTAGAGAAGCCGGAGATGTCTTGAAATTGCTTTCTAGAGGAAATTCAGAGCTTGCCGAATATACACCTGCCCGAATATACACCGTTGCTGAATACATACCACTCTTGGGAGGAAGCGGGTTTCATCCCCTCTCCGCCGCGAGAAGATGAAGAAAATATTCGCAAGATTGCTTTGCCACATTACCACGACCCGCATATTACAACGATAGCCGCAAGAAAAGAACTAGAACTACGCCGTTTGCTCGACTGCAAACTTTGGTAGAAAAGTTAGCAAAGAAGGAAAACGCGCCGTATCGGAAATTCTACGAAGGATAGGGCGGGTGCCGGTCAAATCCCGTCTTGGGCCCCGAGTAGAACCCGCCATCATGACGGAAAAGCCGAGTAAAAGAATGAAGGCTAGTCCGCCCGTTGTCGTCTCGGGATTACAGATTAGGAAGGATACCACCTTCCGGCATTTGGCCAGACGGACCATCCGGTCCTAGACCTTCGCCGTTAGAAGGATGGTATGGCGTCCACTGCTTGGGCGATTGAGATTGAAACTGACGGCCCGAGAAAGAAAGTCTCGCCGGGAGACTTGAATGCGAAGAAAGTGCTACCGCGATGAAGGGGACTCGTGAGAAGGGGACCGGCGGCTATCGCACGACAACCACGAAGACACACGGAAAGCCCGCTAGAAGATGCCATGGAGAAGTTGAGAACCGATATCCGACGATTGGCAAAAGAAAGAGAAGAAAAGTTCGGAGACGAGATTGATTCATCGGAATTCATGGACGACGAATACGCGAGAAATCAACATGGTTGAGACACGAGCTTCATCGGCTTCGCGAGGTGCTCCTGCGGCCGCGAAGAGAGGAGCCGGAAGTAATGAGGAGGCGGCTTCGAGAGAAAGACGATACGATCGCCCGAATGGCGAAAAGGATGGAAGAGATGGGCGTAGCCACAGCCACTCTCCGAGTCGGGTTCAACCCCAGAGGAAACACCCCGGAAGTCATTCACATTGTAGACGGAGGAAAGGAGATTACGTCCGTCAATGGGGATGATCGAGTGAAAAAGGATACAACACAAAGTATGATTCTCGAAAAGGATATCAAGAACTTGGTGGAACGAGCGGAGTGCGAGAAGCCTTAGCACAATCGAAGAGCGGGACATCCATTCGGACGGGTAGACCTTACCCGAGAAGAATTCGACGCATCCGATACCGAAAGGCTTCGTACCACCTGCGTTCAAGACCTTCGACGGAGCCAGGAACCCCAGACGGCATGTGGCACACTTTCGTGCCGGTTGTTGCAATGCGGCGGGAGCGATGCATTACTCTTCCGACGGTTCGTCGGCGGTCCGTCGGGAATCGCCTTCGGCGGGTATGCGGAATTACCGAATGGTTCGGTGAAGACGTTCTCGGAGCTAGAGAACCTCTTCATCGAGCGATTCGTCGGAGCTCGGCACCACATCACTATAGGTGATTTAGTGGTAGAGAAACAAAAGCCGAATGAAACTTTGGTGGATTACATACTTCGATGGAGGAACTTAAGCATGAAGTGTGAACCACAAGCTGCAAGAACAACACGCGATCGGCATTTTACTTAAAAGCATTCACGGCCGATAGCACTTCTCCTCAAGGGATTCACTATTAAGACTTTTGAGAAGTTGTTAAGCAAGGTCGGAAGCTTGCAAGAAGACGCGAAGCAATTAAGTTTCGCCGACAAGACGGACAAGCAAAAGCCTATAAAGACTTTTGAAAAGAAATCCGGGATCGTTGCAGCAGTTGACAAAGGCAAGCAACAGATGCAAATACCACCAGAACGGCCGCAGCAACCACAACAGAATTACCGGCAACCCCGGCCCGGCTATCGGTCATCTGCCGGTATGAACAACCACCTCGTCCGCAACGTACATTAAGGGAGCTTTTGAGCGAGAGAATATCAGTTCAAGAATGAAGCGAGTGCCGAAAATGTTCCGTAGTCGATGAAGACTCCGGATTTCCAGCTGCCGAGCCTAAAAGACCGGAGGAAGTCAACAAGAAAGGTGATCCCGACTTTTGCCCTTACCACCGGATGCTTGGGCACAAAATAGAAGATTGCATTACCTTGAAAAGTTGGCTCGATGACAACCTTCGGAAAGGGAATATAACGATCCCGAAGGAGTACATGAAGGAACCCCGAAAGGAGGTTCCGTCGATGTTGTCTCGGCTGATCCCATCATTCCGATAGATCCCTATACGGCCGACGATGGATGGACTACCGCTTGGACGAGGTCTTCGAAAAAGATTTTAGACGACATCCGAACCGCTTCGGTGCGAGCTTCGATTCGAGTTTGAAACCTGTTAAGCCGGTACTTATCACTTGCGATAGAAGAACCACCTCAACAGGAGACGATTGAAGAGAAGAAGAAAATCGACGAAGAAGAGAGGACCGAGGCTCCTAAGGCTAGACTAGGGGCTGCTTATCCTAGGATAGTTGTTTCCGATTCGGGGGAGAAATCCCTCGAACCTCTGACTCTGTATGATTATCTGCTCACTCCGGTGGGATCTTATAATGATGAGGGTGATGGCGTTGGCTACGTTTTGACTGTTTCTAACGATTACGTAACTAACGATAATCCGGATATCGATTTCAATACCAACGACAATTCTCAAATCATACACAATCTCGACGATCACAATGATGAAGAAGACATCCACCGAGGAAGGCTACGAGAGTTCAACAAGCAACGAATCTATTTGCGAGTTTCGAGGAGCTCCGGTCACAATAGAGTTAGAGCCTTCGGACTCCGAAGCTAATCCGAAGAATCTGTCGTTCCGATTCGAAGGAGACACCGGCAAACTCGATGCTAAACTTAGAAGAAATCACAGAAGTCAACTTAAGAAGTGGAAGAGTTCTACCTCCGAGAATGGGTCCAAAAGACAAAGGAAAGCAGGTGGTTGTTCAGGAAGAACCAACCCCGGCGGAAGAAATACCCATTCGAGAAGAAAACGAAGCACATGAAAACAAAGTGGACTACAACGTGCTAGCCCATCTTAGGAAACTACCGGCCAGGCGAGCATCTACGACGCTCTCATCTTATCAAAGGAGATGAGAGAAGCTCGATCGAGGCCTTACTTGATCCGGAAATTTGCTTAGCTCGAATGGCCGGAGAGTCCTTAGATGAGGTTTGCTCGTTAAAGGAACGACGAGGTGTTACCTTCACGGACAACGACCTACTACTTGGGACGACGAGACCACAACCGACCCTTGTACATTTCGAGTTACAATTGGGAAGTTTACACTCTCCGGAGTATTGGTGGATCCGGGAGCATCAATCAATATAATGAATCTTCGAACGCTAGCATACTTGGAAATTGATGCTCGCGAGCTCGAAGCGGACAAAATGTTATTAAGAGGATTCAACCGAGAAAGGAGAAAGAGCCCTCGGGTCAATAACGCTATCGATGAAGACCGGTGACTTAGCAAAGACAACCGCGAAATTTCACATAATTGATTCGAAACATCGTTCAATGCTCTCTTGGGCCGACCATGGATACATGAAAACGGGATGGTACCATCATCTCTACATCGGTGCATCAAATATTACGATGGAGGGGAACGAGTGCATCAAAGGTGACTTACAACCATTCTCCGTACATGAAATTGGAATCCACGAGGATGCGGCTTATTATGCACCACCGAAGAAAACGATCTTCTCCGGAGATACCATAACAAATGAAGCAAAGAAAGTTCGGGACAACGAAGAACACTGAAATTCTAGTCCAACGATCACTCACCACTCCCTTCCGGCGAGATGGTGAAGGTTTCTCCACAACTCGCATCCGAGGTCGAGGCGGGGACGAGGCCGTGGTAGAGACGTTAGGACAGGTTGGACGAGAAGAAACCGATCATCAATGTTGATTGGGAAGATAGTTACGAAGAAGGAAAAGAAATCGAACAAGAAGCGGCGACAATAAGTCAGAAGAAGCCGCAATTCGAGATCTCTCTCGAAGATGAGAAGAATGAAGAATACAAATCAATGTACGAGAAGATTAACCACTACGTACATACTATGACCCTAACTCCGATCCATTCTAATAAGATCGAGGGTATGGTGGTCGAAGAGGTACGTAGCGACGGTGCGAAAGCCAATCAAATTCTACCGTGGTGCTTCTTCCTCCAAAGCTGAAAATAATGTACAATTTGAAGATGTCACTTTATCGGAATTAATGGAATTACCTTTTGAGTGGTACTCTCCTGTGTTCAAAATTTAATTCAACGTGGTTTCTTACCTCGACGGTGGACAAAAGGTCGATCTCGACATTTTGAAAAATTATGGAATAATTCCGGTCGTCCACCCAATTCGAAGCATGGTCTCGGATTCGGCACGGTAGGGTCGGTTGACGATGCTGAATTTTGCTTAGTTGTCACTTGCGAATCTAATGAAAGCTGCATGGAAACTACGGACGAACTCGAAGATTTACAAATTGGAGACGCTCCACGAGAATTCGAAGAAGAAATCAAATCTACGATAGATGAGTTAACGGAAGTTAACTTAGGTACTAGCGAAGAGCCTAGACCTACCTTTGTTAGCTCCTTACTCAATAAAGAAGACTCAGAAGAAATAATCAAGTTATTAATGGAATTTAAAGACTTGTTTTGCTTGGAGCTACGATGAGATGCCGAGATTAGCTCCGGAGGTCGCGAGTCCATAAGCTAGGAGTGGATCCTACTTCCGTCCCGGTCGGACAAGGTCCCGGAAGAATGCGTCTAGAAATCGAACAACAAGTCATAGCCGAAGTTAAAAAGTTAATAGACGCTAAATTTGTCCGTGAAGAACAATACCCGACTTGGCTAGCCAATGTAGTCCCGGTCGAGAAGAAGAATGGTCGGATCGGAATTTGTGTGGACTTCGGAGATTTAAACAAGGCATGTCCAAAAGATGAATTCCCTCTACCGATCCCGGAATTAATGATCGACATTGCTTCGACACATGAAATATTCTCATTCATGGATGGATCTTCGGGATACAACCGGATAAAAATGGCTCCGAGAAGATGAAAAGCTTACGGCATTCGGAACGCCGATCGGAGTATTTTGCTACACGGTGATGCCATTCGGATTGAAGAACGTGGGAGCAACCTACCAAAGAGCAATGACAAGAATTTTTGATGATCTCATCCATAATCAAGTCGAATGCTACGTGGACGATGTGGTCATCAAAAGCAAAGTAAAGGACAACCACTTGTATGATTTGAGAATTGTTTTCGAACGATTAAGACAATTTAACCTTAAGATGAATCCCTTAAAATGCGCCTTCGGCGTCACCTCGGGAAATTCTTAGGATTCGTTGTCCGACATCGTGGAATTGAAATCGACCCGGAGAAGATTAAAGGCTATCTTAGAAATGCCGCCTCCCAAAACCTTAAAACAACTACGATCTTTTCAAGGGAAGCTGGCATATCTTCGACGCTTTATCTCGAGCACATCGGGTAGGTGTCGGCCTTTCTCGGCACTAGTTAAAAAGGACGCCAAATTTATTTGGGAAGAGAAATGCCGAGAAGGCCTTCGAGGACATTAAACAATATTTAATGACACCTCTGTCCTAGCGGCCCCGGTCTCGGAGTAGACCGGCGATACTTTACACCGCGGCTTTAGACGACTCTCTCGGAGCCCTGTTGGCCGGGTCGATGATGAGGGTAAAGAAAATGCTCTTTACTACTTAAGCCGTCGTTTGCTTCCGACGGAAGTAAGGTATCCCGCAATTGAAAAGCATTGTTTGGCCTCGATCTTCGCCGCTCAAAAGCTCGAGGCACTACATGCTTTCTCATAAGGTCAACCTAATCTCGAAGTTTAATCCATTGCAATACTTGATGACTCGTCCAACGCTTTCCGGCGGACTTGCCGGATGGTCGATGATATTATTGCAATTCGATATAACTTTCGTGCCTCTTCGTGCCGTAAAGGGACAAGTCTTAGCGGACTTCCTTGCGGCACACCCTTTGCGGCGAGAATCTCCTCTCGATGACGATGCGCGGATGAACAAATAATGAACCTAGAAGACCTTGATGATCGACGTTGGGAATTATATTTCGACGGAGCATCTTCGGCGCACAAAGACGAAGAATCGCAAGTGATAGTGCCGGTAAGGCGGGAATCGGGCTAATCTTTATAACACGGAGCGGGGGATGTTAAGATACTCCTACCACTTGACGGAACCATGTACAAACAACGAAGCGGAATACGAAGCCCTCATAACGGGACTGGAATTAACCATTCGAATGGGGATAACGAGACATCGACATCTACGGGGATTCACGGTTAATCATTCAACGGATCGCCGGACGATACGGAATTTTAAAGCCAAGACTCGAACAATACTTCCGGTATGCCATACGAATTTGTTGGAACAGATTCCAAATGTGACAATCTACAAAATTCCCGGAAAAGAAAATGCTTTAGCGGATGCTTTAGCCCGTCTCGCAAAAGAATTTGCACTGTTTGCAAGATGAATCGATAGAAGTGTCGGTTCACGGACGTCGGGTCCTATCACGGCTCGACATAGACACAATACACAAATCGAGAAAAGAAAAAGAATCGGTTGCAGCGATGACGAGAAAACACGAGAAGATTGGCGACGGCCATTGATGAACTACCTGCAAACGGGAAAGCTACCGGACGATAGGTCGCTAGCCCATCGGATCGAAAAGAACTGCGTCTTACGCATTAATAAACAACACATTGTACGGAAGGTCTTTCGATCAAATGTGGCTAAGGTGCTTAAGCGGGTCCGAGGCCCGTGAAATTGTTAAGGAGGTGCATTCGGGACTCCGTGGCGCTCACCGGTCGGGTCCGAAGATGAAAATGAAAATTAAAAGACTAGGGTACTACGGCCCTCGATGATGACCGAGCTGCATGAAAATCGCCGAAGGCGTCACCAATGCCGAGTGCACGGAGTAGTTACTGCACCAACCTCCAAATGTGCTACATCCGACAATTGCGTCGTGGCCATTTGAATGTTGGGGCACGGATATAGTGGGTCCAATAGAACCACCATCTTCAAAAGGACATCGCTTCATTCTTGCGGCTACGGATTACTTTTCCAAGTGGGCGAGAGGCGGTTCCACTTAGAGAAGTGAAAGCACACCACGTGCTACGGTTTTCAAGAACCAAGTTGTCTACCGTTTCGGAGTGCCGCGCGAGATCATCTCGGATAATGGGACGGCATTCGGAAGCACGCAAATCAACAATTTTGTCGGGAGACACGGAATCGGCTGGCGATACTCAACAATTTACTACCCGAGAGCAAACGGCCTCGGCGAGGCTTTTAATAAAACTCTCGTTCGAATCTTAAAGAAAACCTTGGACGATAATAAGAGAAATTGGCACGAGAAGTTGTTAGAAGCCTTATGGGCCTACGGGACCACCTTCGGGACTCCTACGCAAGCTACACCTTACGCTCCGGTGTATGGGTCCGAGGCGATGTTACCTTTAGAGGTTCGGCTTCCTTCACTCGGAATTGCGAGTTGCAAATAAAATCACAACGAGAAGAAAACGCTAAATTACGACTCGAAGAATTAGAGAGCACTGGAAGAGAAAAGACTTGCGGCGCAACGAATTTAGAACTATACCAAGCTAAGATGGTTCGAGCCCATGACAAGGCGGGTCGCCCGAGAACCTTGAAAGTTGGTGACTTAGTTCTCGTTCTCGAGACCTATTCTTGCACACCGCGAGATAGGAGGAAAATTTGAACCCACTTGGGAAGGACCGTTTGTGGTTGAGGCGATCTACTCGGGAGGCTCCTACCGGCTAGTGAATTGCCGAGGAGAACGACATATGCTTCGATCGATGGACGATACTTGAAAAAGTACTACGCTACTGATGTTTCGAAGGAATGAATTCTTCAGCCCTAAGAAACACGGGTGAAGTAATTACTTATGATTGGGTCCGAACCCAAAAAATAATAAAATGTGCTAAAATAAATAAAATCCTGATAATAAAATTTTCCTTGTTTTCTTTTCCAAATCAAAATCTCTTTCCTGATCTTTTCCTACTTCACTCCTGTTGAATTTAAAAAATATAAAAATAATAAAAAAACTGTCTTTAATAAACATTTTCTTAATGTTCTTGTTCTTAGTACGACCCACGATCCTTTTCCTTGTCTTTTCGCGGGGAAATGTCGAACGGGCGGTTGGTCTCGAACTTTAAGAATGGTGTAAGCCTTGCACTCGATGAAAAGAGGGTGAAAGATGGAGCGATAATCGAGATTGACTCGGATTTCGCACCGAGCGGGCCTACGATACGAGGAAAGTGGCTCGGGTCCGGTTGACCGAGAAGAAGCTGCCGGACGGACGGTGATGAAAGTGGGTGGCCCAAGCCACCAATCCGGCGACAGAAAAGAAAGACAAACATTGAAGAAGATAAGAAAATGAAGTACGTAGTCGCTACGGCGAAGGCGAGCTTGTCGGCGCCGCGCCCACGAGAGATTCAAGAAGTTCGAAGAGCTACTCTCACGGCAACGCAACGAAGAAATAAGAATCGCCGTATCCGTAAGATGTTAACAAAACTAGGCTGCGGACCGGCGCGGCGAGACGGTTGCTAATGTCGGTGCATACACTTCGAGGACACCGGTTCACCGGGAACACGAAGAAAGGAGGCCGGCTCCTAGGATAACGAAAGAACCGGGGAAATCTCCGGAAGATCGGAAGAAAGAAGGCTACCACGCCACCGGATAGAACCACCGGTGATGCATGACCTTGTTGCGAAGCAACCCGGGGGATGTCCCGACGGGCATCATCCACGAGGAGCCGAGGTATGCGGGGAGAACGTGAAGGGATTGAACCGTATATTCCACAATATGTCACCGAGGCCTCGCCATCTGCAAGATCATTCGGAATACGAGTCTGGAGAGAATGCGAGAATGTTGAAAAGAAAACCTTTGAATACTTCGAGAGAATTAAAGGCGAGAAGAATCGATATACTTAGAGGGCCTCGAGCTACATACGGACATATTCTCGGAGTATGAACAGCGGCAAATCGTGGATTGCATCCGGGATTTGAAAAGAATGGGCCGAGCGGGCCGCTGAGGAAAACACATACTCGGAACCCCGGAGATGGATGCCGGGGAAAGGAAGAATCACGATACGATGTGGATGCTTTGTTACAACTTTGCGGAGGACGGGAAGGGAAACCCACCGGGAATACTCCGTCATGGGCGAGTGGATCCGATGCCATTAGTCATCAAGAGAATGGTAAAGAGATTGATAACATGGAGGGTACTTGCCGGCGGATTGCATACCCAATAGGCTGCATTATCAACATCTACGAAACGGGGTGATTGCATACCCCCACACATAGATCACCACGACTTTGTCGGACCTTTACGCACGGTCTCTTTCCTGAACGAGTGTAACATCATGTTCGGATCGACCTCCGGATAGCGAGGTCCGGAGTGAGTTCCGAGGGCCGGTAGAAGATACCTTTACCGGTAGGTTCCGTCATGATGCGAAGGGCAACGGAGCGGATATCGCTAAGCATTGCATACCGGGAGTACCGGTGAAGCGGATCTCGGTTACTTTCGGAAGGATGGACGACGGGAAGACACCTTACCATTTCCGACCGGACCGGAGCTAGAGAGCCTCCGGCCTTACGAGCTTGTGAGTTACATGGAAAATATCACACCTCCGATGTACATCCATACGGCATCCTTGCCGAGGATGGCTTGGAAGGTGATGTTATTGACCATGTACCCCACTATTCGGACATGGATTTTTGACGAGATGCTTCTTTGGATGGATCGACAAAGATCATACACGATCCGTTTTGAGTTTACATGGATTGTATGAAATATATTCCGGATCAAGATGTATGATGTATCTTCTACATGATTGGAATGAAAGTGACCATCTCACATTTTTGGCCTTCACCTCTTTTGTGCAAAATTGATTGGGAAACGCCATTAAAGTTAAATGAACTTCGAACAAAGAACAGAAAAGGAATAAAAAAAAGAGAATAAAAGAAAACTTTCCTTAAAAAAAAAAATCTAAAAAAAAATGACAAACACCAAATTCACATGAACATTAAATAAACGATAAAATAAAATTTGAATCATTAAAAGATAAACAAAATCAACATAAATATTAAATCAAATTCTCGATCAAATTTCAAATGTGATCTTCCAAATTTTAAATCAAATCTTAAATCAAATTTCAACCGAGTTCGAACTCATCCTTCCAAATTTCAAATTCAATCTTTCCGAACTCCAAATCTCGATCGAATTCGAGTTCGATCTTTCCAGATTCCAAATCTCTATCAAATCTCGAATTCGATCTTCCGGATCTTAAATCGAATCTCGATCGAAAATTCAAATTCAATCTCCCAAATCTGAAATCCAATCCGTTCTGTTCTCTCCCTTGTCTGGGATGGAAGCGGTTGATTCCATTGACACGGATCGAATCTGATGGCGAGGAATTATATCCAATCCAAACCAGCAACTTCCGATCAACTCTTTTGAATGGGATATGTGACATCTACATATTCTCTCTTAATCTATTTCCTTCCACGAAAGTCTTTTACAACTTTCATGAAATTCTCGAAAAACCAAAATTCCACACTCTTCGAATCAACACTACAAATCTTTGCAAAATCAATTACCAAAAAATTCAAATTCAAACTTTTGGGTCGAGGATTTTACATCCAAGGCTACTATTGCTTTAGGATTCTTTCCTATTGCCTTTGAAATACATCAAATTCAAACTTTTGGGTCGAGGATTTTACATCCAGCTACCTGCTTGCTAGGATTCTTTCCCTATTGCCTTTGAAATACATCAAATTCGAACTTTTGGGTCGAGGATTTTACATCCAAGCTGCACTTGCTTTAGGATTCTTTCCCTATTGCCTTGAAATACATCAAATTCAAACTTTTGGGTCGAGGATTTTACATCCAGTACTGCCTTGCTAGGATTCTTTCCTATTGCCTTTGAAATACATCAAATTCGAACTTTTGGGTCGAGGATTTTACATCCAAGTACCTTGCTTTAGGATTCTTTCCTATTGCCTTTGAAATACATCAAATTCAAACTTTTGGGTCGAGGATTTTACATCAAGTACCTTTGCTTTAGGATTCTTTCCTATTGCCTTTGAAATACATCAAATTCAAACTTTTGGGTCGAGGATTTTACATCCAGACTGCCTTGCTTTAGGATTCTTTCCTATTGCCTTTGAAATACATCAAATTCAAACTCTTGGGTCGAGGATTTTACATCCAAGACTGCCTTTGCTTTAGGATTCTTTCCTGTTGCCTTTGAAATACATCAAATTCAAACTCTTGGGTCGAGGATTTTACATCCAGACTGCACTTCTTTAGGATTCTTTCCTATTGCCTTTGAAATACATCAAAATTCGAACTTTTGGGTCGAGGATTTTACATCCAAGCTGCCTTTGCTTTAGGATTCTTTCCTATTGCCTTGAAATACATCAAATCAAATTCCGGGGTTAAGGATTTTTACATCGAGACTGCATTGCTTTAGGATCATTTCCTATCGCAATGAAGTACATCAAAATCGAACTCTTGAGGTTAAGGATTTTACATCCAATACCGCATTACTCTGAGATCTTTCCTCATTGTAATGATTCAATCCAATCAATTCAATTTTCTTTTGAGGTTGAAGATGTTACATCTAAAACCACAAAATTTCAATTCTCATTTCAAATCAAATCCCTTCAAAATTAATCTTGACAAACTTCAATCTAAATTGAAACTCCAAATTGAAATCTAAACTCACACATCATGACTTAAACATGAAACAAAATAAAATCTAAATCGAAATTCTCCCAGATCATGTGATTTGGGATTCACCTCCTTTTCCTTTCCCCAGCGAGAGTTCAAGAATCTCCAGTTCCATAGATATACTTGACACTCCCCAGCGAAGCTCTTCTACTTCGTCCTAAGTTTGTTACTTGGACATACGTGTTGGTTTTGTTGATCGCTTCGGTCGGCACCGATACGCGCGGTGTGCTCCGTCAGCTCACCACACCTATTGGGGGTCCATTTGTTGACCCCATTTTTGATGAGGTCTTCTCTTCTTCTTTTAGTGCTTAGGATCTAGCCTTAGGCTTTCCCTTTGACTATCTTAGAGGAATAGAATTGAGACCCACCTTTTAGAAATTCAAACCACTTCTAAACTCCCTGCAAACCCCATGAAACTTGATTGTAGACCCCTAATCACCTAGAGGGTTGAAATCAAATGTGAAAGTTTAAAGGATGAGTTCTATAGGACTTTTTGGCCTTAGGATTGCCTACAGGTGGCACAGTGCGGTGAGGGGTGACTTACACACACACTACACTTATACACTACACCTACACACTACACTTTCACACTCCTCCTAAAAAAACACACCCGTACCGACTTGACCTCTGACTCATGTAGGTGATTCACATGGATGGTCCTTAACCCACTAAGCCCTTGGCTAGAGGGTTAGGAACAACATAGTGAATGCCTCAAATGAGTCCCTTCATGGCTCATGTGGGCTTGATATGGCTTCATGGCTCAACCAAAATGATTTTACTCCACTTACATTCACCTAATCTTCTATTTTCCAAATTTTTTAATTTTTGACCCCCGGGACCCTACACGCTTGACCTACCAAAGCACGAATAGCCGAAATTTCTCAAAAATTTCCAAATCACCCAAAATTCTCCAAAATCATTCCCAAACATTTCCACATCACTCAAATTGATCATCCATACCCAAAAATATCAAAAATTCCAAAAATACCTCCCAATACCCTCCAAATACCCAAAATACCCCTCTTAGCCAAAAAAATCCAAAAATTCAGAAAATTCCAGAAAATTCCAGAAAATCCCAAATATTCCCAATTTCATTTTGTCCAACTAAACCATTGGCCAATTTTGTCAATTTACCCCACTTTTATCAAAACCCCCGATTTGACCCATTTTAACCCAAAGTAAACCCGATGTCAAACCAAACCTACCCAATTGACCCAAATTCTGGTCCAATTCAGTTCTAAACTTCAATTCAACATTCCCAATACCAATCTAAACCAAATCCAAGTCCAATTTGATTAACATTTGGATCCGATTTCACTTTTGGCCTTAAAGCCCGATTTGGACCTATGACCCGAACCTAACCCGAACTCACCCAATTCAACTCCAATTAACCCCAAATCTTTTCTAAATCTTCCTTAACATTCCCACAAACAAAACACTAACATGATTTGCCCAAGATTTTGACCCAAACCCCACTCAAATTCAACCCAAAGCTAAAAGGCCCATTTTTGACCTAAACCCAAACCTAACCCAAATGAGCCCAAACCCCAAAATCAAAACCCAACCAAAGCCAAAACCTCTCTGAAACACTCCCATAAACATTTCCCAACATTTATTTTACATCAATTTCAACCCTAGCCCAACATTGGCCCAAGTTAGCCCAATTTGACCTACATAGGCCCACTTACCAAATAAACCCAAATTCAAACCAATTCAACTCCAAATCACACCAAATTGACTCCAAGCCCTTCATAGAACATCCCTAAACCAATTATGAAATTTATTTGACAAGTTCCTTCACAAAATCTTTACCCAAATGCCCATCCTAAAATCAAAAAGCCCATTTCCCCTTAAACTTTCCTAAAAGCCCACTTCCTTCAAATTCAAAGCCCAAATTCATCCAAAGCCCACATGGCACTTCCCTTCATCATCCATTTAATCAAAATTGTCCCTAAGTTCCAAAGTCATCAATTAAACAATTCCAAATCAAGCCCCATACAAATTCCCATCAAAATATTAAAATTTTCTTAAATCCATTTTTATGAAATTGACCTGAGCTTTTCCCGAGCCGAATGGAGCCAGGATGAGCCATTCATGAGCCATATGAAGCCATGAAAGTTTGGCATGTGACCATGCCATTAATGGGCAAAAGGAGGAGGTCCTTTAACCATCTCCTAAAAGTCATTAGCCTTAAGCATGTTTCACCTTAACCAAGATTTAATCCAAATATTCTTGGATAAGGACATCACCACCTCTTGACCAGCTAGCCTAGCTGATCTTCTCGGCCCAAGACCAGCCATGGGGAGGTGAACCCAACCCAAACCGATGGGTTGACCAATTTCGAAGCCAAAGTGGCCTCTCCCCATACCATTTTAATCCAAACACTTTACACATGTCCAAGCCGATTGACTTCACCATTGCCAAGCCACGACCTCCACTGAGTCGAGATGGTGACCCATGCTGCCGGCCGGCCGCCCGGATCGCCGGAAAACACCACACCCGAGAGCTCGCATGTGAGCCGACTTTGGAATTCCACCTTGCTTGAGCTGCCCCATGCCCGATGGCCACCATGGCTGTTCTTCCCATGACCAGAGCGGTGATCCCGACCCTTGGCCATCCACAGGAGGCTCTCCGGCCACCTCTATTTAAACTCGACCCCCTCGCGGCCATGAGAAGAGAGTTGCACAAACCTTGCCGAAACTGCGCCAAAATTGTTCTAGACCCTTCTCCACCCTTAGAGCGAGTTGATCCCCGGTGTCGATTTGCACTAATCCCACTGATAAAACTCGATTTCCCAGCTGAAATTCCACCCAAAACCGAGGACACTTCTCCACGGTGAGCCAATCCCCAAATTGATTGGTTCTACACCTTCACCGGACCGAGGAAGGTGTCCACCGGCAAAAGCCCCATCTCCGGGCCACCCGGTTGCTCCGGCCTCGAAGCTTTGTGATCGGGCGTGGTCGAAGTCCGACCTAGACAATTCACGAGACCGAGAGACTTCATGCGGAGCTTGCTTGGACCCAATCGAACGTGACACGACCCTCGGATCGAAGCTTCACTTCTGCGAGCAAAGGTATGAACTCCCTCTTCGCCCGAGCTTCGGTCGATTCTCCATTTTGATTGGCTTGATTTCATAGCATGTTCACCGTATGGATGTGTTCGTCTCTTCGAAGACGAATCCATAGAGCATAAGAACACGAAAATCCGATGAGAATCGAGTGAGTTCTTAGGGTTAGAGTGTGGACGGCTCACGGGATCGCACCAGTCGTAGACGATGACCGGAGAACCGTTGGATCGCGCGTGTATCGGATGGACGGCTTGGATTGCGTCGGACGAGCGAGATGGTACGATGAACCGCGGGGCCCGGGCAGCCGAGTCGGATGGCGGCGTCGAATGGGAGTGCACCACGCGGTACTTCGGAGATGCTAAGTGTTGACGCGGCGCCGAGCTCGGATAAGTAGAAAAATAGGATTTTTCTGATTTATTTAATTCCCTAAACTTCAAAAATGCATATCTTTGTGTAGGAAAATCAGAAAAATAAAATAAAAATACTATCTTGCTCAGTGAACAGAGGAGAATAATGTGGAAAAGAAATCATTTAATTTCATCAAGTATTTTATTTTTTATAATTTATTTACTCTCTGCATACATTTAATTCTCCATGCAAGTATACAATTCACCATGGCATGAGACCATAGGGCTTTTGAAGCCTACGAATTTGGGAACATTTCACGAATTTTCCAAAGTCGGAGGCCATCCTATGAAGAGTTATTGATTTTTCAAATTTATGTCACTGTTTTGAGTATTTTAATTCCAATAAATTGCATGTTGTGAAATAAATTCTAGGTAAATTTGGTGATGTTCCTTATGACCGAGAGAACCACTAGGAAAAATAGATTTTGAGTTAGTTCATTTTAGACAACCACTAATTGGCTTAAACACTCAAAATAGGTCTCTAATTAATTAGAGCTAACCATACATCAAATTGACTTCAAATCAATTCTCCATTGACCTTTAGGATCGGAAGAACCCACCATAAAAATTTGAGGTCAATTGGACTTGGTTAGCCCTATTAATTGGGTTGATTAAGCCACTTAGTCATTTTAAACTTTAAAAATTCATAACTTTCAAAATACCTTTCAAAAATTCACCAAATTGGTTTTGGAGCCTCTTTGATATTAAGGGAATTTAAGAAAATTAAAATTTCAATTTTCTAAAAAAGTTGATTTTTAATATTATTTTAAAATTTTTAATAATTAAAAAATAATAAAAATCACAAAAAAATAATCACAAATGTACATTTGAATTTTAATCACTTAGGAACAAACCCCATATTTTTCTTATGTCTACTAGGTTGAGATATTAAATTTTAAAGCCTTGGGGTAATTTTTAAAACTAAAAAAATACATTTTCTAGCATTTCCACTAAAATAATTCCAATAAATTAAGGAAAAATCAGAAAATTGTAAAATTTGGTTCTCTGGAATCCTTGATATTAGAGAGATTTTTAAAAAATATAAAATTCATTTTTCAACTTATATTCTATTTTTAAATTAACTAATACTCCTGAACTTAAAATAATTATAATAAAAATAATATAATTCAAAAAATCACCAAAATTGGTCCAAGTGGTCCCCTGGTCATTAGGAATGTCCCCTAATTTTCGTAAGGACAGAAACTTTCCCTTGGTCATGTTATTAAATTTTCCTTGGAAATCTCTATTTTCTACCAAAAATAATTATATAAATAAATTAAATACGAGAAAAATTACATTTTCTCCTCTCATGTCTTTATTGACATATGAGTGAAGTCACATAAAAATTTCAAGTTCATTTGAGTTCAATTTAGTGAGTTATGAAATTATTAAGCTTAAAGGGTAAAGTGGTAATTAAATTTTTTTTTAATCCTTAATTAAAACTTTAGGTTTAATAAAAAATTAACAAGTAAAATATTTGATCCTAATCTGATTTGGATGATTGAAATTTAAATAATTGAAGGGTAGAAACCCATTAAGTAATTTAAAATGATTAAACTTTAATTAAATAATTGATTAAATTTGGAAGAATAATAAAATTGGAATTATTAAAATAGGGATATTATTAGGAAGAGATTTATTCTTTAATTTAAAAAATCCCTAAATTAATCATTTCATTAATGTTTAATTCTTAATTAAAATGATAATTCAAATTTAAAACATTAAAAGACTTAATCATTAAACTAAAATTAAATTATTGAACTCTTTTAAAATTTTAATTAAAATTAAAATGAATAAAATTAAATTAAAAAATTAAATTAAATTAAAAAATTAAATTAAATTAAATTAAATTAAAAATTAAATTAAATTAAATAAATTAAATTAAATTAAATTAAATTAAATCAAATTAAATTAAAAAATTGAATTAAATCAAATTAATTTAATGTAACATTAAATCAAACTAAATTGAATTAAATTGAATTAAATTAAATTAAATTAAATTAAATTAAATTAAATTAAGTTGAATTAAATAACATCACCTAAGACATAAAGAAATAAGCTTAAAATAACTTGAACACTTATTCAAATTTAAACCCTTGATTGAAATTAAAGTTAAATTACAAACCATTTGAACACCAATTTACCCTCAAAAGCTTTAGTTATCATAACTCCTAAACGAATATTAAATGAAATGTTATTTCACTTATAGGACATTCAAATATCCTAGTTCATCTGAGCGAGTTAACAAAACTTGAAAACCTCGGACGATCGATTCATTTACATAATTAAATTCATTTGGACTTAAAACAATCCTAGAAATATTGAAAAGATGTTTAAGATTCTTCTTAAGCACTTCCTCGATATGATAGGATATTTATAAGAACAATTGAACTTAATTGTTCTTTGATGAAGAAAATCGTCTTGAGCCAAAAACACGAGGAACTCTAGACGTCATAGGAAATGACTAGGTATAGGATTAGGAATTTGGTAAAAAACCATAACCCTTACCTTAGCTTTACCTAGGAACTTGCTTAAATGTTCTAATCGTGTTTTAAGTGCGGCTTGAAATGACGGGAAGACCCTCCAGGTACGCTTTTATTTTATCGCGATTTACTTTCACTGCAGTTTACTTTCATGCAATTTACTTTATTGCAAATGCACTTTACTTTTCTTGCATGATAAAACAAGCTGTTGCATGAAAACCCACACCTTTAGGATAGTCCCTAAAGCTGAAACCAAAACTAAGTTAAAAGTCATTGCGAGATAAAATTCACCGCCACGATATTTCAAAATATAAAACAACTCGAAATTTAATCACAAACAAAACAACAAAACTACGATTACGACTAAATTAAAACGTCTTGTTGGATGATCGGGAATACCTCGGATGATGTAACCTACGTGTTGCTAACGGGATTTCCACGGTCTAAATGAAAGTGTGGAACTCATTCGGTTGAGTTTAGCAAATTCATACGGACTAAGTGAATCCGATAAAAATAATGATGCGGAAGGATGGAGCAGTGGGATCTTAACAGGTGTCGTTATAATCAACTTTAAGATTTGTTTTAATTAAAATACAAAAAACACTTGGAAATTAAGACTTCTCTAAACCAAAACACTTTTCTCATCCCACGATTTATGATTTCTAAAACTAAACCTCTGCAACAACAAGGAGCTCGGAGCATGGTGGGCGGCACGGCCATCGTCGTCGGCGAAAACTTGAACCTACTTCGACAAAACTTTCCTAGAATTAAACAACAAATCCATAGGACTTCGAGGTAGTTTGCACTAGTGCAACATAAATCCTCGACTCTTCGTTAGGCATTTGCATTGCAAATTAAGCCCTAACAGGTCTTAGGATTCCGAGGTAGTCGTCGATACGACATAAACCCTCATATCTTTCGAAGTTTATTTGTATGATTCTATCATATAAATATAAGCCCTAATTAATTAAAATTGGCGAGATTAAAACATTAAATAAACATTAGGACTTTCCTAAATCCAAGCGAAACAATAGGATAGTCGGGAGATTATCGAAGTTCACTTCGAATCCGTAATTTCTCCTACTTTTCTTCCTTTGAATTCCCAAAATAAAATGTTCCGAACTTGATCCATTCCACTATTGAGATTCAAAAATTCAATCCTTTGAAAACTTAAACTTTGAAATTCTTGAGAGCGAGAATTATTGATTATTATCGAGAGTTTTCTTAGGTGATTCCGTCACTTAAGATGTAATTAACTATAGGGGCTTGCCCTTATAGGGAATTTTAAAGAACCCGAGTAATATAAACCACTGTTTAATGTTTTCATATTAAGCGGGGGAATTTGTCGGCTTATAAAATTGGTTCGCGGACCAAACGGATGTCACAAATCTTCTAGTTTATTTAGCAGAGCCCCACCATCGAGCGAGTGTGTCTATCCTTAGGGATAGATACATGGTTTGTGATGCGGTGCTCGTTTATATAAACTATTTGGGATGTGAGATCGGTTCGATTTCATATCTTAAAATCTTCAAATTTAAAATTATTTTCAAAATCAAATACTACTTTTCAAATTATATATATATTTAAATTAAATTTAAAATTCGCCGACAACTTCTGTAGGCGACCCCTTTTAAAAAAATACAACACTCAACCTAAAAATATGCCGACAGAAGTCTCTGAGGAAATGGAGGTGGTGGCTTTTCCAAATCAACCTTAGGTGGAGAAATTGGTCTTTCCAAACCTTTTGGAGCGTCCTCTTTCGTTTCTTTAATCTCTTCTTTCTCTACTTCAATTTCTTTCTGAACTCTACCTTCCAACTCTCTTCCACTTCTCAGTTGAATTGCCTTTACATGCACTTTATTCTTATCTCTTGGATTCACTTTAGTATTACTTGGAAGCATTCCTTGGGATCTATTATTTAATGAATTTGCAATTTGCCCAAACTGATTATCAATATTTCTGATGGTTGCTCCTTAAATTTGCAATTGATTTCTCATATGCGACACTACTTCTTCAATAGACAACTTCTTCTCCTTCAATTGTAAACCATTGTTAAAACCTAGAGGATATGTTAGTCTATAAATATTATTTCCTTATTTTTTCTAATTCCCCAATGGGTTTACTTGGTGGTTCCCCCATTGTTGATTAATACCACCCTGATTATTGGTATTCCAGTTAAAGTTTGGGTGGTTCTTCCAACCTGGGTTAAAATAATTGGAATATGGGTTATTAGGCTTGCTTATAGCATTCAAAGTTTCTAGTGAAGAATAAGAATCAACCATTTGTCCTAATGAATTTTCTTTAACCATGGAATTTTGCTCAGAAAAATTCATCCCAAATTGGGCTATCTTTCTTGAAATTGCAGCAACTTGATTTGCTAACATTGCAAAAGCATCATTTTCATGAACACTGGCTACCTTTTTAGGATTTAACCTTTTAGAAAACCATTGAAAATTATTAGTATCCATTTCTTCCAT
>JAKZJZ010001308.1:0-29001 GCA_022702705.1 Papilionanthe hookeriana x Papilionanthe teres
ATGGGGATAAAATATCTGATCTTAATCTTCTCTTAGATGATTGAAACTTTACGAAATTAAAGTGTAGGAACCCATTAATCACTTTAATAAAAAAAATGAAACCTTAATTAATTAAATAATTTAAATTTTGAAAGATTAATTAAAATTGGATTATTAAAATGGGGATAAAACTTAAGAGGATAAGTGGAATTAATAATAAAATGATTAAAAGTAAATAATTCTTAATTTGATTAAAACCTACATCATTAAATAATCTAACAATTTATTAAAACCTAAAATGTTAAATAATTAAAAAGTAAATTAAAATATTTGAAACTAATTAAAAATCATTTCAAAACAAACTTAAATCAAATTTGCAAATTTTAAATAATTTTAAGACAACTTACCTTAAAACATAGTGTAAAAAAATAAATAAATTAATATAATTAATCCAAATTAAATGAGCAAAATTTAATAAATAATTTGAACACCTCTTCTGACCTAAGTTAATCTAAAAAATTAAATTAACATAAAATTTTGATATCATTTATAAAAGGTTTAACTTTGTCGGCATATTTTTTTTTAGGTTGTGTGTTTTATTTTGAAAAGTGGTCGCCTAACAGAAGTTGTGCGGCGAATTTTTATTTTAAATTTAATTTAAATATATATAATTTAGAAAGTAGTATTTGATTTTGAAAATAATTTTTTAAATTTGAAAGTTTTAAGATATGAGATTAAACCGATCTCACATCCCCAAATAGTTTATATAAACGAGCACCGCACCACAAACCGTATATCCATCCCTAAGGATAGACACACTGCTTGATGGTGGGGCTCGATCAAATAAACTAGAAGTTTTGTGACATCCGTTTGGTCTGCGAACCAATTTTATAAGCGACAAATTCCACAGCTTAATATGAAAGTATCGAAACGAGGGTTTATATTACACGGGTTCTTTAAAATTCCACTATAAGGGCGAGCCCTATAGTTAATTACATCTTAAGTGACGGGAATCACCTAAGAAAACTCTCGATAATAACCAATAATTCGCTCTCAAGAATTTGAAAGTTTAAGGTTTTCGAAGATTGAATTTTGGAATTTCAATAGGGAATGGATCAAATTTTGGAACATTTTGTTTTGTGAATCCAAAGGAAGAGAGGTAGGAGAAATCAGCGATTCGAAGTGAACTTCGATAATTTCCCGACTATCCTATTGTTTGGCTTGAATTTAGGAAAGTCCTAATGTTTATTTGATATTTCAATCTTGCCAATTTTAATTAATTAGGGCTTATATTTGTATGATAAAATCAAACAAATAGCACTAGAAGATGTGAGGGTTTATTGTCGTATCGGACGACTACCTCGGAATCCTAAGACCAGGTTAGGGCTTAATTTGCAATGCAAATGCCTAACGAAGAGTTGAGGATTTATGTTGCACTAGGCAAGCTACCTCGAAGTCCTATGGCTTGGTTGTTTAATTCTAGGAAAGTTTTCTTGAAATAGGTTCGAGTTTCTGCGACGACGATGGTCGTCTCGCCCACCATGCTCCAAGCTCCTTGTTGTCGCAGAGGTTTAGTTTTAGAAATCATAAATCAGGGGATGAGAAAAGTGTTTTGGTTTAGAGAAGTCTTAATTTCCAAGTGTTTTGTATTTTGATTAAAACAAATCTTAAAGTTGATTATAACGACACCGGTTAAGATCCCGCGGTTCCATCCTTCCGGCATCATTATTTTTATCGGATTCACTTAGTCCGGATGAATTTGCTAAACTCAGCTGAATGAGTTCCACACTTTCATTTAGACCGTGGGAAATCCAGTTAGCAACACGTAGGTTACATCATCCGAGGTATTCCCGATCATCCAACAGGACGTTTTAATTTAGTTGTAATTGTAGTTTTGTGTTACTGTTTGTGATTAAATTTTGAGTTGTTTTATATTTTGAAATGTTGTGGCGGTGAATTTTATCTTGCAATGACTTTTAACTTAATTTTGGTTTCGGTTTTAGGGGCTATCCTAAAGGTGTGGGTTTTCATGCAACGAGTTGTTTTATCATGCAAGAAAAATAAACGCGATTGCAATAAAGTAAATTACGATAATGTAAATTCTTGGAAAATAAATTGCGAGGAAAGTAAATTGCAATAATACAAATGCGTACACTGGAGGGTCTTCCCGTCATCCCAAGCTGCACTTAAAACACAATTAGCATACTTAAGCAAGTTCCTAGGTAAGGCTAAGGGAAAGGTTATGGTTTTCTACGCAAATTCCTAATCCTATAGCTAGTCATTTCCTATGACGTCTAGGTTCTTTGTGTTTTGGTTTAAGGACGATTTTCTTCATCGAAAGAATAATCAAATTCGATTGTTCTTATAAATGTCACATCATATTGAGAAAGTGCTTAAGAAGGATCTTAAACATCTTTTCGATATTTCTAGGATTGTTTTAAGTCCAAATGAATTTAATTATACGAAATGAATTAATCGTCCAAGAATTTGAAGTTTTGTTAACTTGCTCGATGAACTAGGACATTTGAATATCCTATGAGTGAAGTGACACTTCATTTAATGTTTTATTTAGGAGTTATAATAACTAAAGCTTTCGAGGGTAAGTTAGTATTCAAATGATTTGGTTTAAGTTAAAGAGTTTAAATTTGGAATAGTGTTGAAGTTGTTTTTAAATTTATTTTCTTTCGTTTTAGGTGATGTTATATTTAATTCAATTTAATTTAATTTTAATTGAGTTTTAATTTAATTTAATTTAATTTAATTTAATTTAATTTGATTTGATGTTTAATCAATTTGATTTGATTTAACTTTAATTTGATTTGATTTAATTTAATTTAATTTGATTTAATTTAATTTAGTTATTCAATTTAATTTAATTTATTTAATTTAATTTCATTTAATTTGATTGTTTAATTTAATTTAATTTGATTTAATTTAATTTTATTTAATTAATTTAATTTATTTAATTTAATTTAATTTAATTCAATTTAATTTAATTGTTTAATTTGATTTAATTTAATTATTTAATCTAATTTAATTTAATTATTAAATTTAATTTAATTTAATTTAATTGTTAAATTTAATTTAATTTTAATTTAATTTATCTTTAATTTGCTTTATTTTTTAATTTTAATTAAAATTTTAAAAGAGTTTAATAATTTAATTAAGTCTTTTAATATTTTAAATTTGAGTTATCATTTTATTTAAAAATTGAGTATTAATGATATAATTAGTTTAGGGATTTTTAAATTAAAGAATAAATCTCTTCCTAATAAATATCCCTTATTTTAATAATTCCAATTTATTATTCCTCCAAATTTAATCTATTATTTAATTAAAGTTTAATCATTTTAAAATTATTTAATGGATTTCTACCCTTTAATTATTTAAATTTCAATCATCCAAATCAGATTAAGATCAAATATTTTACTTGTTGATTTTTATTATTAAACCTAAAGTTTTAATTAAGGGTTAAAAGTTTAATTACCATTTTACCCTTTAAGCTTAATAATTTCATAACTCACTAAATTAAACCCAGATGAACTTGAAATTTTTATGTGACTTCACTCATATATCAATAAAGACATGAGAGGAGAAAATGTGATTTTTCTGTATTTAATTTATTTATATAATTATTTTTGGTGGAAAATAGAGATTTTCAAGGAAAATTTAATAACATGACCAAGGGAAAGTTTCTGTCCTTAAGAAAATTAGGGGACATTCCTAATGACCAGAGAAGCACTTGGACCAGTTTTGGTGATTTTTTGAATTATATTATTTTTATTATAATTATTTTGAGTTTTGGAGTGTTAATTAATTTAAAAATAAAATAAATGTTGAAAAAAGGATTTTATATTTTTTAAAAATCTCTCTGATATCAAGGAAACCAGAGAAACAAATTTTGCAATTTTCTGATTTTTCTATGATTTACTATAATTATTTTAGTGAAAATGCTAGAAAATACATTTTTTTTTAAATTTTAAAATTACCCTAGGGTTTTAAAATTCAATATCTCACTAAATAGACCTAGGAAAAATGTGAGATTTGTTCCTAAGTGATTAGAATTCAAAATGTGACATTTTGGTGAATTTTATTATTTTTGTGATTTTTATTATTTTTTAATTATTAAAAATATTAAAATATTATTAAAAATCAACTTTTTTAGAAAATTGAAATTTTAATTTTCTTAGGTTCCCCTGATATCAGAGAGGCTCCAAAACCAATTTGGTGAATTTTTGAAAAGTATTTTAAAAGTTATGAATTTTTAAAGTTTAAAATGGCTAAGTGACTTAATCAACCCAATTAATGGGGCTAACCAAGTCCAATTGACTTCAAATTTTTATGGTGGGTTCCCCTGATCCTAAAGATCAGTGGAGAATTGATTTCAAGTCAATTTAATACCTGGTTAACTCTAATTAATTAAAGACCTATTTTGGGTGTTTAAGTCGATTAGGGTTGTTTTGAATGAACTAAGTCAAAACCTATTTTTCCTAGGGTTCTCTGGTCATAAGGAACATCACCAAATTTTCCTAGAATTTATTTCACAACATGCTAATTTTTGGAATTAAAATACTCAAAACGAGCAACATGCATTTGAAAAATAAATAACTTTTCACGAAATGGCCTCGACCTTGGAAAATTCAGGGAATGTTCCCAAGTTCGGAGGCTTGAAAGCTCCATGGTCTCATGCCATGGTGAATTGTATACATGCATGGAGAATTAAATGTATGCAGAGAGTAAATAAATTATAAAAAATAAAATACTTGATGAAATTAAATGATTTCTTTTCCACATTATTCTCCTCTGTTCATTCGAGCGAGAGGGTATTTTTATTTTATTTTTGTGATTTTTCTACACAAAGATATGGATTTTTGAAGTTTCGATATTTAATAAATACATTAAATACCCTAATTATCTACTTATCCACGCGGCGCCGGCGAAACATCGGCGGCTCCGAAGGGGTACGTGTCGCGGTCGTGATTGGGCGCCGCCATCCGAGTCGGCGGCCGGGCCCCGCGGTTCTCGCACCGTTTCTCGGTCCGACGCCATCCGAGCCGTTCGTCCGCGCGTGTATTGAATGGACGGCATCCGTTCATCGTCCCCAGTGTTCTCGCCGAGAGCCGTCCACACTAAATCCACTAAGATCTCGCTCGATTCTCGATGGATTTTTATGTTCTTATGCTCTATGGATTCGTCTTGAAGAGACGAACACATCTATACGGCTAACATGCATTGAAACTAAGGCATTTGAAATAGAGAATCTTCGGAAGCTCGGGATGAAGAGTTAGCTCATACCTTGGCTCGGAGAAGTGTGGCTTCAATCCGAGAGTTGTTGCACCTTCGATTGGGTCCTGTGAAGCTCCGGATGAAGTCTCTGAGTGCAGTGAATTGTCCGGATATGATTTCGACCAAGCCAGATCACAAAGCTTGGAGGCTTGGAGCAATCGGGTGGCTTTGGAGATGGGGCTTTTGATGGTGGACACTTTCCCTTGGTGCAGTGAAGGTGTAGAGCCAATCGATTTGGGAATTGGCTCAGCTGTGGAGAAGTGTCCCGGTTTTGGGTGGAATTTCGACTGCGAAATTGAGCTTTCGGAGGAGAAATGGCGGGGGAATTCCACTTGGGGATCAAGTGCTCTAAGGATGGAGAAGGGTCGGAACAATTTTGGCGAGTTTTGGCAAGGTTTGTGCTTGGCTCCTCTTATGGCCGAGAGGGGTGGAGTTTAAATAGAGTGGGTCGGGAGGGCCTCCGGGGGGAGTTAGGGCTTGGGATCAGTCTGCTGCGGTGAGGAGAAGAACGGCCATGGTGGCCATTGGGCATGGGGCGGCTCGGCGAGGTGGAATTCCAAAGTTGGCTCACATGTGAGCTCTCGGGTGTGGTGTTTTCCGGCGATCCGGGCGGCTGGCCGGCGAGGCATGGGTCACCATCTTGACCGGGGAGGTCGGGGGCTTGGCAATGGTGAAGTCGGTGGGTTTGGACATGTGTAAAGTGTTTGAATTAAAATGGAATGGGGAGGGGTCATTTTGGCTTGAAATTGGTCAACCCATTGGTTTGGGTTGGGTTCACCTCCCCATGGCTGGTCTTGGCTGAGAAGATCGGCTAGAGCTAGTTGAGTCAAGAGGTGGTGATGTCCTTATCCAAGAATATTTGGATTAAATCTTGGTTAAGGGGAGACATGCTTAAGGTTAATGACTTTTAGGAGATGGTTAAAGGACCTCCTCCTTTTGCCATTAATGGCATGGTCACATGCCAAACTTTCATGGCTTCATATGGCTTGTGAATGGCTCATCCTTGGCTCGATTTGGCTTGGGAAAAGCTTGGGTCGATTTCATGAAAATGGGTTTTAAGAATTTTGGATGTTTTGATGGAAATTTGTATGAAACTTGATTTGGAATAATTTGATGGTGATTTTAGGACTTAGGTAATGGATTTAATTAAATGGATGACAAATGGAGATGTCATGTGGGCTTTAGGGTAGATTTGGGCTTTTGAATTTTGAAGGAAATGGGCTTTTAGAAAGGTTTAAGGGAAGTGGGCTTTTAAGTTTATGAATGTGTTCATGGATGAAAATTTTTGTAAAAGGTTGGGCCAAATAATTGTTGGTTTAGCTCATGGATGTGTCATGAGTAACTTGAAGCAAATTTGGGGTAGTTTGGGCTTGAATTGGGTTGGATTTGGATTCTTTTGGTGAATGGGCCAATATAGGTCCAAATGGGCCAAGTTGGGCCAATGTTGGGCTAGGGTTGAAATTGATGTAGAATTATTGTTGAGAAGTGTTTATGGGAGTGTTTCAAAGAGGTTTTGACTTTGGTTGGGCTTTGATTTTTGGGGTTTGGGTTCATTGGGTTAGGTTTGGGCTAGGTCGAAAAATGGGCTTAAGGTCGAATTGGTGGTCGTCAATTGGACTTGGTTGATCAAATTAGTATTAGGAATGTTGAATTGAAGTTTAGATGAATTGGACCAAAATTGGGGTCATTGGTAGGTTTGGTTTAACATTGGGTTCATTGGTCATGGGTAGTTGGACAAAATGAAATTGGGAATATTTAGGATTTTCTGGAATTTTCTGGGAATTTTCTGAATTTTTGGATTTTTGGGTCGAGAAGGGTATTTTGGGTATTTGGAGGGTATTGGGAGGTTTTCTTGGAATTTTTGGTATTTTTGGATATAGATGGTCAATTTGAGTGGTGTAGAAATGTTTGGGAATAATTTTGAAGAATTTTAGGTAATTTGGAAATTTTGCAAAAATTTGGGTAATTTCGAGGGTTTTGGGTAGGTTTAGTAGGTGTAGGGTCCAGGGGTCAAAAATTGAAAATTTGGGAAATTGAAGATTGGGTGGATGTAAGTGGAAATAAGTCATTTTGGTTGAGCCATGAAGTCATTTCAAGCCCATATGAGCCATGAGAGGACTCATTTGAGGCATTCACTATGTTGTTCCTAACCCTCTTAGCGAGGGCTTAGGGGTTAAGGACCATCCATGTGAATCACCTACATGAGTCGAGGAGATTAAGTTGGGTATGGGTGTGGTTTTAGGAAGTGTGTGGAAATGTAGTGTGTAAGTGTAGTGTAAGTCGGCCCCTTCACCGGACCGGGCCGCCCAGGGGCGATCCTAAGGCCGAAGAGTCCTATAGGAACTCATCCTTTAAACTTCCACATTTGATTTCGACCCTCTAGGTGATTAGGGGTCTATGGTCGAGTTTGTGGAGTTTGTAGGGAGTTTAGAAGTGGTTTGAATTTCTAAAAGGCGGGTCCCGATTCTACTCCTCTAAGATAGTCGAAAGGAAAAGCCTAAGGCTAGATCCTAAGCACTAAAAGAAGAAGGGAAGACCTCATCGAAAATGAGGTCGACAAATGGACCCCGATAGGTGTGGTGGTGACGGAGCACACCGCGCGTATTGGTGTTGACCGAAGCGATCAACAAAACCAACACGGATGTCCAAATGACGAACTTAGGATGAAGTAGAAGAGTTTCCGTCTGGGGAGTATCGGGTATGTTCCCGAAGCCGGAGATACTTGAACTCTCGGCTGGGGAAAGGAAAAGGAGGTGAATCCCGAATCACATGACACGGGAGAATTTCGATTTAGATTTTATTTTGTTTTAGATTTATGTTTTAGATTTCGACTTGGAGTGTTAAATTTTAGTTTTTTTTTTTTTTTAGATTGAAGTTTGTCAAAATTAATTTGAAGGATTTGATTTGAAATGAAAATTGGAATTCTGGGGTTTTAGATGTAATATCTTCAACCTCGAAAGAAAATTGAATTGATTAGATTGAATCGTTGCAATGAGAAGATATCTCAGAGCAAAGTGGTGTTGGATGTAAAATCCTTAACCTCAAGAGTTCGATTTTGATGTATTTCATTGCGATAGGGAAATGATCCTAAAGCAATGCGGTCTCGGATGTAAAATCCGTAACCCGAGAATTCGAATTTGATGTATTTCGGTGCGATAGGGAAAGAATCCTAAAGCGGTGCGATCTTGGATGTAAAATCCTCGACCCAAAGTTTGAATTTGATGTATTTCGGTGCGATAGGAAAGAATCCTAAAGCGGTGCGGTCTTGGATGTAAAATCCTCGACCCAAAAGGTTTGAATTGATGTATTTCGGTGCGATAGGGAAAGAATCCTAAAGCGGTGCGGTCTTGGATGTAAAATCCTCGACCCAAAAGAGTTTGATTTGATGTATTTCGGTGCTGATAGGAAAAGGATCCTAAAGCGAGTGCGGTCTTGGATGTAAAATCCTCGACCCAAAAGGTTTGAATTGATGTATTTCGGTGCGGTAGGGAAAGAATCCTAAAGCGGTGCGGTCTTGGATGTAAAATCCTCGACCCAAAAGAGTTTGAATTTGATGTATTTCGGTGCGATAGGAAAAGGATCCTAAAGCGGTGCGGTCTTGGATGTAAAATCCTCGACCCAAAAGGTTTGAATTTGATGTATTTCGGTGCGATAGGGAAAGAATCCTAAAGCGGTGCGATCTTGGATGTAAAATCCTCGACCCAAAAGAGTTTGATTTGATGTATTTCGGTGCGATAGGAAAAGGATCCTAAAGCGAGTGCGGTCTTGGATGTAAAATCCTCGACCCAAAAGGTTTGAATTGATGTATTTCGGTGCGGTAGGGAAAGAATCCTAAAGCGGTGCGAGTCTTGGATGTAAAATCCTCGACCCAAAAGTTTTGAATTTTGATGTATTTCGGTGCGATAGGAAGAGAATCCTAAAGCGGTGCGATCTTGGATGTAAAATCCTCGACCCAAAAGTTTTGAATTTTGATGTATTTCGGTGCGATAGGAAGAGAATCCTAAAGCGAGTGCGGTCTTGGATGTAAAATCCTCGACCCAAAAGTTTTGAATTTTGATGTATTTCGGTGCGATAGGAAGAGAATCCTAAAGCAGTGCAGTCTTGGATGTAAAATCCTCGACCCAAAAGTTTTGAATTTTGATTTGAGATCTAGAAGATCGGATTTGAGATTTGATAGAGATTGAATTTGAATTTGATTGAGACTTGAAGCCTGGAAAGATTGAATTTGGAAATTTAGAAATTTGGAAGGATGAGTTTGAACTCGATTGAAACTTGATTTAAGATTTGATTTGAAATTTGAAAGATCAAGTTTGAAACTTGATCGAGATTGGATTTGGATTTTGATTGAGAATTTGATTTTGAAGTTTGGAAGGATGGAATTTGATTTTGAAGTTTGGAAGGATGGAATTTGAGATTTGATTGAGAATTTGATTTTGAAGTTTGGAAGGATGGAATTTGATTTTGAAGTTTGGAAGGATGGAATTTGAGATTTGATTGAGAATTTGCTTAGTGATTTGATTTACCATTCATGTTGATTTCGTTTGTCTTTTAATGGTTCAAATTTTATTTTGTTGTTTATTTAATGTTCATGTGAACTTGGTATTTGTCATTTTTCAGATTTTTTTTTAGAAAGTTTTCTTTTATTCTCTTTTTTTCTTTTATGTTCTTTGTTCGAAGTTCATTTAACTTTAATGGCGTTTCCCAATCAATTTGCACAAAAGAGGTGAAGGCCAAAAACGTGACATGGTCACTTTCATTCCAATCATGTTGAAAATACGTCGTACAACTCGATCTGGAATATATTTCATACAATCCATGTAGACTCGAAACGGACTGTGTATGATCTTTGTTGATCCATCAAAAGAATCATCACGTCAAAAATCCATGTACGAATAGTGAGGTACATGGTCGATAACATCACCTTCCAAGCCATCCTTGGCAAGGATGCCGAGTTGGATGTACATTGGAGGTGTGATATTTCCCATGTAACTCACGGCTCGTAAGGCGGAGGTTCTCTAGCTCCGGATACGGTTGGAAATGGTAAGGTATTTTGCTTGTCGTCCATCCTCACGAAAGTAAGCGAGATTCGCTCCATCGGCACTCCTGGTATGCAATGCTTTGCGATATACGCTCCGTTACCTTGCAATATCATGACGGAACCCACCGGTAAAGGTATCTTTGCTGGCCCTCGGAACTCACCGGGCTCGCTATCCGGAGGTCGGATCCGAACATGATGTTGCACTCATTCAGAAAGAGACCGTGCGAAAGGTCGACGAAGTCGTGGTGATCGATATGTGGGGGTATGCGGTCACCCTGTTTGTAGATGTTGATGATGCGGCTATTGGGTATGCGATCTGTCGGCGGTACCCTCCATGTTATCAATCTTTTTACCATTCTCTTGATAACCGATGGCATCGGATCTACTTGCCCATGACGGAGTATTCCGGTGGGTTTCCCTTCTGTCTTCGAGCAAAGTTGTAGCGGCATCCGCATTGTATTGTGATTCTTCCTTTCCACGGCATCCATCTCGGGGTTCGAGTATGTGTTTTCCATCGGGCGGCTCGCTCGGCCCATTCTTTTCGAGATCCGGATACGATCCACGATTTCTTTGTTGTTCATACTGCGAGAATACGTCGGTGTGTAGCTCGAGGCCTTCTAGTATGTTGATTCTTCTTCCTTTAATTCTCTCGAAGTATTCGAAAGTTTTCTTTTCAACATTCCGCATTCTCTCCGGCTCGTATTCGGAATGATGCGAGATGGCGAGGCCTTGTGACATATTGTGGGATATATGGTTCAATCCCTTCACGTTCCCCTGCATACCTCGGCTCCTCGGGGATGATGCACGTCGGGACATCCCCGGGGTTGCTTCGCAACAAGGTCATGCACTGCTTGGTGGTTCTATCCGGTGGCGTGGTAGCCTTCTTCCTTCGATCTTACGGAGATTTCCACAGTTCTTCTCGTTATTCTAGGAGCTGGCCTCCTTTCTTCGAGTTCCTGGTGAACCGGTGTCCTTGAAGTGTATGTGCTTGGCATTAGCAATTGTCTCGTCGCGTCGGTCCGCGGCTAGTTTTGTTAACATCTTACGGATACGGCGATTCTTATTTCTTCGTTGCGTGGGCGTGAGAGTAGCTCTCCGCACTTCTTGAATCTCGCGGGCGCGGCGGCGGCAAGCCTGCCCTCAGCCTGTAGCGACTACGGACTTTATTTTCTTATCTTCTTCGGTGTTTGCCTTTCTTTTCTTGTTGTTGGATTGGTGGCTTGGGCCACCCACTTTCATCACTTGTCATGCCGGGTAGTTCTTCTCGGTTAGCCGGGACCCGAGTCACTTTCCTCGTCTTGTAGGCCTGCTGGTGCGAAATGCGAGTCGATCTCGATTATCGCTCCATCTTTCACCCTCTTTTCATCGAGTGCGAGGCTTACGCCATTCTTAAAGTTCAAGACCAACCGCCCGTTCGACATTTCCTGCGAAAAGACAAGGAAAAGGATCGGGGGTCTGTACTAAGAACAAGAACATTAAGAAAATGTTTATTAAAGATACATTTTTTTATTATTCTTATATTTTGAAATTTAACGAGAATGAAGTAGGATAAAATGAGGGAAGATATTTTGATTTGAAAAAGGAAACAAGGAAAACTTAATTATCATGATTTTATTTATCTTAGCACATTTTATTATTTTTGGGTTCGGACCCGATCACAAGTAATTATTTCGCCGTGTTTCTTAGGGATGAAGAATTCATTCCTTCGAAACATCGGGTAGCGTAATACTTTTTCAAGTATCGTCCGTTGATCGGAAGCATATGTCGTTCTCCCTGGCGATTCACTAGTCGGTAGGAACCTCCCGAGTATCATCGCTTCGACCACGAAACGGTCCTTCCCAAGTGGGTTCAAATTTTCCTCCTATCTTGCGGTGTGCGAGAATAGGTCTCTTGAGAACGAGAACTAAATCACCAACTTTGAAGGTTCTTGGGCGGACCGGTTTGTCATGGGCTTGAACCATCTTAGCTTGATATAGTTCTAAGTTCTGTTGCTGCTGCAAGTCTTTTCCCTTCAAGCTTTCTAATTCTTCGAGTCGTAATCCGGCGTTTTCTTCTGTCGTGATCTTGTTTGCAAGCTGCAATTCTGAGTGAAGGAAGCTGAACCTCTAAAGGTAACACCGCCTCGGACCCATACACCAGAGCGTAAGGTGTAGCTTGAGTAGGAGTTCTAAAGGTTGTCCGGTAGGCCCATAAGGCTTCTAACAATTTCTCGTGCCAATTTCTCTTATTATCGTCCAGGGTTTTCTTTAAGATTTGAACGAGAGTTTTATTAAAAGCCTCAGCGAGGCCGTTTGCTCTTGGGTAGTAAATTGTTGAGTATCGCCGGTCGATTCCGTGTCTCCGACAAAATTGTTGATTTGTGTGCTTCGAATGCGACCCATTATACGAAATGATCTGCGCGGCACTCCGAAACGGTAGACAACTTGGTTCTTGAAAAAGCGTAGCACGTGGTGTGCTTTCACTTCTCTAAGTGGAGCCTTACGCCCACTTGGAAAAGTAATGCGTAGCTGCAAGAATGAAACGATGTCCTTTCGAAGATGGTGGTTCTATTGGACCCACTATATCGTGCCCCTAACATTCGAATGGCCACGACGCAGTTGTCGGGTGTAGCACATTTGGAGGTTGGTGTAGAACCACTCCGTGCACTTGGCATTGATGACGGCTCTTGGCGATTTTCATGCGGTCGGTCATCATCGAGGGCCGGTAGTACCCTAGTCTTTTAATTTTCATCTTCATTTTTGGACCCGGCCGGTGAGCGCCACGGAGTCCCGAATGCACCTCTTTAACGATTTCACGGGCCTCGGACCCGCTTAAGCACCTTAGCCGCATTTGATCAAAAGACCTTCGTATAATGTGTTGTTTATTAATGCGTAAGACGGAGTTCTTTTCCTGATCGATGGGCTAGCGACCTATCGTCCGGTAGCTTTCTGTTTTGCGGAGTAGTACATCGATGGTGTCGCCATGATCTTACGTGTTTTTACATCGCTTCTTGCATGCCGATTCTTTTTCTTCTTCGATTTGTGTATCATGCCTATGTCAAGTCTGCGATAGGACCGACGTCAGTGAGCCCGACACTTCCGCTGATTCATCTTGCAAACGAGGCAAATTCTTTTGCGAGACGGGCTAAAGCATCTGTTCAAAGCATTCTCTTTTCTAGGAATTTTGTAGATTGTCACATTTGGAATGCGATTCAACAATTTGTATGGCATCTTGGAAGTATTGTTCGAGTCTTGGCTTAAAAATTACGTATTGTCCGCGATCCGTTGAATGATTAACTGTGAATCCCCGTAGATGTTGATGTACGTTATCCCCATTTGAATGGTTAATTCCAATCCCGTTATGAGGGCTTCGTATTCAGCTTCGTTGTTTGTACACGGTTACGTCGAGTGGTAGGAGTATCTTAACATCCCCCGCTCGGTGTTATAAAGATTAGCCGATTCTGCCTTACAGGACACTATCACTTGCGATTCTTCGTCTTTGTGTGCTTGAAGATGCTCCGTCGAAATATAATTCCCAACGTCGATCGTCGAGGTCTTCTAGGTTCATTATTTGTTCATCGGCGGATCGTCGTTGAGAGGAGATTCGGCGGCAAAGGGTGTCTTTGCGAGGAAGTCTGCTAAGACTTGTCCCTTTACGGCACGCGAGGCACGAAAGTTATATCGAATTGCGATAATATCATTGACCATCGGCAAGTCTGCCGGAAAGTGTTGGACGAGTCATCAAGTATTGTAATGGATTAAACTTCGAAATCAAGTTGACCTTATGAGAAAGCATGTAGTGCACGAGCTTTTGAGCGGCGAAGATCGGGGCCAAACAATGCTTTTCGATTGCGGGATACCTTACTTCCGTCGGAAGTAAACGACGGCTTAAGTAGTAAAGAGCATTTTCTTTACCCTCATCATTGACACAGGCTAACGGGGCTCGAGGGAGTCGTCTAGAGCCGCGGTGTAAAGTATCGTCGATCACACGAGGCCGGGGCTGCTAAGACGAGGAGGTGTCATTAAATATTGTTTAATGTCTTCGAAGGCCTTCGGCATTTCTCTTCCCGAATAAATTTGGCGTCCTTTTTAACTAGTGCGAGAAAGGCTGACACCTACGACGGGTTTGAGATAAAGCGTCGAAGATATGCCGGCTTCCCTTGAAAAGATCGTAGTTGTTTTAAGGTTTTGGGAGGCGGCATTTCTAAGATGGCTTTAATCTTCTCGGGTCGATTTCGATTCCACGATGTCGGACGACGAATCCTAAGAATTTCCCGGAGGTGACGCCGAAGGCGCATTTTAAGGGATTCATCTTAAGGTTAAATTGTCTTAATCGTTCGAAAACAATTCTCGAATCATACAGGTGGTTTTCCTTTACTTTGCTTTTGATGACGACATCGTCCACGTAGCATTCGACTTGATTGTGGATGAGATCATCAAAAATTCTTGTCATTGCTCTTTGGTAGGTTGCTCCTGCGTTCTTCGATCCGAATGACATCATCGTGTAGCAAAATACTCCGATCGGCGTTACGAATGCTTTGTAAGCTTTTCATCTTACGGAGCCATTTTTATCCGGTTGTATCTCGAAGATCCATCCATGAATGAGAATATTTCATGTGTCGAAGCAATATCGATCATCGGTTCTGGAATTGGTAGAGGGAATTCATCTTTTGGACATGCCTTGTTTAAATCTGCGAAGTCCACACAAATTCGATCGACCATTCTTCTTTCGGCGGCACTACGTTGGCTAGCCGAGTCGGGTATTGTTCTTCACGGACAAATTTAGCGTCTATTAGCTTTTTAACTTCGGTATGACTTGTTGTTCGATTTCCGGACGCATTCTTACGGGACCTTGTCGGCAGGAGCGAGTAGGATCCACTCCTAGCTTATGGTACGCAACCCACAGGGGCTAATCACGGCATTTCATCGTAGCTCCAAGCAAAACGAGTCTTTAAATTCCATTAATAACTTGATTATTTCTTCGGAGTCTTCTTTATTGAGTAAGGAGCTAACAAAGGTAGGTCTAGGCTCTTTGCTAGTACCTAAGTTAACTTCCGTTAACTCATCTATTGTGGATTTAATTTCTTCTTTGAATTCTGGTGGAGCGTCTCCAATTTGTAAATCTTCGAGTTCGTCTGTAGTTTCCATGCAGTTTTCATTGGACTTGCAAGTGACAACCAAACAAAATTCGGTATCGTCAGCTGACCCTGCGTGCAGAATCCGAGTCCATACTTTGAATTGGGTGGACGACGGAGTTATTCCATAACTTTTCAAAATGTTGTGATTGGCCTTTTGTCCATTGTCGAGGTAAGAAACCACGTTGAATTAAATTTTGAACACAGGGAGAGTACCACCCAAAAGGTAATTCCATTAATTCTGATGAAGTGACATCTTCGAATTGTACAGAAGCACCACGGTAGAATTTAATCGGCTTTGCACCGTCACTACGTACCTCTTTGACCTCCATACCCTTGATCTTATTAGAATGGATCGGAGTTAGGGTCATAGTATGTACGTAGTGGTTAATCTTCTCGTACATTGATTTGTATTCTTCGTTCTTTTCATCTTCGAGGGAGATCTTGTATTGCGGCTTCTTTCGACTTATTGTTCTTGCTTCTTGCTTGATTTCTTTTTCCTCTTCGGAACTATCTTCCCAATCAACATTGATGGTTGGTTTCCTGCGTCCCGGTGTCCTAGTGTCTCTACCACGGCCTCGTCCCCGGCCTCGACCTCGGATGCGAGTTGTGGAGAAACCTTCACCATCTCGCCGGAAGGGAGTGGTGAGTGAGCTGATTGGACTAGAACTTCGAGGTTCTTCGTTGTCTCGAACTTTCTTTGCTTCATTTGTTATGGTATCTGCGGAGAAGATTGTTTTCTTTGGCGGTGCATAATAAGCTGCATCTTCATGGATTCCAATCTCATGTACGGAGAATGGTTGTAAATCACCTTTGATGCCTTGTTCCCCTCCATCGTAGTACTTGATGCCTTGGTGTAGAGATGATGGTACCATCCTGTTTTCATGTATCCATGGTCGGCTCTAGTAGAGCGTTGAACGACGTTTCGAATCGATTATATGAAATTTTGCGGTTGTCTTTGCTAAATCACCGGTCTTCATCGGTAGCGTTATTGACCGAGGGCTCTTTCTCCTTTACGGTTGAATCCTCTTAATAACATTTTGTCGGCCTCGAGCTCGCGAGCATCGATTTCCAAGTATGCTTAGTGTTCGAAGACTCATTATATTGATTGATGCTCCTGGATCCACCAAAACTGCGGAGAGCGTAAACTTCCCGATTGTAGCTGAAATGTACAACGGTCGGTTGTGATCTAGCTATCCCAAGTAGTAGGTCATTGTCCAGTGAAGGTAACACCTCGTTGTTCCTTTAACGAGCAAACCTCATCTAAGGAATCTCCGGCCATTTGAGCTAAGCAAATTTCCGGATCAAGTAAGGCCTTGATCGAGCTTCTCTCATCTCCTTTGATAAGATGAGAGCATCGTAGATGCTCAGTTTGGCCGGTAGTTTCTTAAGATGGGCTAGCACGTTGTAGTCCACTTTGTTCTCCTGCGTCTCGGCTTCTTCTCGAATGGGTATTTCTTCTGCTGGGGTTGTTTCTTCTTGAACAACCACCTGCTTTCCTTTGTCTTTTGGACCCATTCTTGGAGGTAGAACTTTTCCACTTCTCGGGTTGACTTCGTAATTTCTTCGAATCTAGCGTTGAGTTTGTTGGTGTCTCTTCACGAATCGGAATGAGCGGCTCTTACGGATTATCTTCAAAATGCGAAGGCTCTAACTCTATCGTAGCTGGAGCTCCTCGAAACTCACGAGATAGATCCGTTGCTTGTTGAACTCTCGTAGCCTCCTTGATGGATGCTTTCTTCGTCATTGTGATCGTCGAGATCATGTATGATTTGAGAATTGTTGTTGGTATCGAAATCGACGCCCGGATTGTCGCTAGTTACGTAATCGTTAGAAACGGTCAAAACGTAGCCAACGCCATCACCCTTATCATTATATGATCCCACGAAGTGAGCGGATAATCATACAAAATCGAGAGGTTCGAGGGATTTCTCCCCGAATCGGAAACAACTATCTAGGATAAGCGGCCCCTAGTCTAGCCTTAGGAGTCTCGGTGCCCTCTTCTTCGTCAATTTTCTTCTTCTCTTTGATTGTCTTCGTCGAGGTGGTTCTTCTATCGCAAGTGATAGTACGGCTTAACGGGTCTCGAACTACGAATTGAAGCTCGCACGAAGCGGTTCGGATGTTATCTAAAATCTTCTTCGAAGATCTCGTCGAGGCGGTAGTCCATCCATCGTCGGTTGCATAGGGATCTATCGGGATGACGGGATCGGTTGAGATAACATTGACGGAACCTCCTTTACGGGGTTCCTTCATGTACTCCTTCGGGATTGTTATATTTCCTTTCCGAAGGTTGTCATTGAGCCAACTTTTGAAGGTAATGCGGTCTTCATCTTGTGCCCGAGCATCCGATGGTAGGGGCAAAAGTTGGGATCACCTTTCTTGTTGACTTCCTCCGGTCTTTTGGGCTCGGCGGTGGAAATCGGAGTTTTCATTAAGCTACGGAACATCTTTGGTCTTGCTTCATTCTTGAACGGATATTCTCTGCTCGGAAGCTCCCTCGATGTACGTTGCGGACGAGACGGTTGTTCATCTTTGCGGAGACGGCGATAGTTGGACCGGGGTTCTTGGTAATTTTGTTGTGGTTCTTTGCGGCCGTTGCAGTGGTATTTGCATCGGTTGCTTGCCTTTGTCAGCTGCTGCAGCGACCCCGGATTTCTTTTCGAAAGTCTTCACCGGCCTGCTTGTCAGTCTTGTCGGCAAAACTTAATTGCTTCGCCTCTTCTTGCAAGTTTCCGGCCTTGCTTAACAACTTCTCAAAAGTCTTAATAGTGAATCCCTTGAGGAGAAGTGCTTATCGGGCCGTGAATGCTTTTAAGCGAGATGCCGGCTGCATGTTGTTCTTGCGGTTGTGGTTCACACTTCATACTTAAATTTCTCCATCGAAGTACGTAATCCACTAGAGTTTCATTCGGCCTTTGTTTCTCTGCCACTAAATCACCTATAGTGATGTGGTGCTGAAGCTCCGACAAATCGCTTAATGAAGAGGCTCTCTAGCTACGAGAATGTCTTTACGGATCCGTTGGGTAATTCGCATACCGGTCGAGGCGATTCCGACGAGCTACTCAACGAGCTGTCGGAAGAGTAGCGCATCGCTCCGCCGGCATTGCAACAAGCGGCACGAAAGTGTACAACATCTTGTCGGGGGTTCCGGTTCCGTCGAAGGTCTTAAACGGAGGTGGTACGAAGCCCTTTGGGTATTGGACGGCGTCGAATTCTTCCGGGTAAGGTCTACCGTCCGAATAGATGTCCCGTTCTTCGATTGTGCTAGGGCTTCTCGCACTGTTCTGTTGCTACCGAGTTTTTGATATCCTTTTCGAGGATCATACTTTGTGTTGTATCCTTTTCGGTTGGTCATCCCCAGTTGACGGATGTAATTTCCTTCCCTCCGTCTACGATGTGAATGACTTACGGGGTGTCTCTCTATGTGGTTGTACTTGACTTTGGAGAGTGGCTAGAGCTATGGCCATCTCTTCCATCCTCTTCGCCATTTGAGCGATCGTGTCGTCCTTTTCACGAAGGCTGTCTCTTCATCGGTTCCGGCTCCTCTCTTCTGCGAGTTGCTGGAGCACCTTGAGAAGGCGATGAAGCTCGTGTCTCGACCATGTTGATTTACGCATATTCATTGTCCATGAATTCCGATGAGTCGATCTCATCTCCGAACTTTTCTTCTCTTTCTTTTGCCAACCGTCGGATGTCGGTTCTCGGCTTTTCCATGGCATCTTCTAGCGGAGCTTTCTGTGTATCTTTGTGGTTGTCATGCGATGGTTGCGGGTCCTTTTTCACGAGTCCCCTTCATCGCGGTAGCACTTTCTTCGATTCCGGCCTCTGGCGAGACTTTCTCTCTCGAGACTGCTTGTTTCGGTCTCAGTTGCCCCGTAGTGGGACGCCACACCATCCTTCCAGCGGCGGAAGGTCTATGACCGGATGGTGCATCGGCCGAATGCTTGGAAGGTGGTGTCCTCCTAATCTGTAATCCCGATACTACGACGGGCGGGCTAGCCTTCATTCTCTTGCTTGGCTTTTCTATCATGACGGCGGGTTCTACTCGGGGCCCGAGACGGGATTTGGCGGCACCAGTCCTATCCTTCGTAGAATTTCAGACACGGGGCGGTTTTCCTTCTTTGCTAGCTTTTACTGCCAAAGTTTGCGGTCGAACGAACGACGTAGTTCTAGTTCTTTTCTTGCGGCTATCGTTGTAGTATGCGGGGCCGAGGTAATGTGGCGGCAATCTTGCGAACATTCTCCTCGTCCTCTGCGGCGGAGAGGGGATGGAACTGCTTCCTCCCAAAAGTGGTATGTAGTCGGGCGGTGGTGTATATTACGGTAACGGTGTATATTACGGCAACTGCGGAATTTCCTCCGGGAAGGCGATCTCGGCGGCTACGGCTTCCACGGCGATCCTTCTATTTCTATTTCTTCTTTGGGTCTTTGTCGGCGACGGAATCTTCGAGCTGGACCCGATTTCGAAGACGGAAGGTCTTACGGGAAGATCCGTACCCTCCACGGTAACGGGTTTATCATAGTTACGGATTCCTTTCCCCTTTGATTTGGCGAAGTCGGGGTAGGTGCGGAAACAACTAGACCGGTGGGGGTAGTGAGAACGGTCCTCTCGCGGACGGCGGTACTCCTCCTAGTCGGGACCCTTTGCGGGGAGGAAACTCTTGGGTCGACCTAAGGTTAAACTCGAGCGAGTGGTTCCTCGGCTTCGGATACCTTGTTTGTCGGTGCGAAGAGGGAGACGTCGGTGACTTTGACGTTCGTGTTTCCAAATCCACGTCCGAATCGGATGACCCCATTGTCGGGCGGCTCATCCTTATAGACGGCGAAGTCCGGTCCGTTGGTGAAGGAGAAAATCGGTTTCGGGGCTTCCATTTCTGCAAGGTAGATTCGGTTGTCGGTCCCGAGTTATGCTTCTTTTCTTCGGGACGAAAAGAAAGGAATTGAAAAGATTCGAACTCATTCTTTGTTCATGTATTTATCATTTGTTAAAAGAATCACTTATTAGAGGGTTTGTTTATTTAGAACGGAACGTTCAAAGGTGTAGAGAAGGTAAGGAATCCGATTCAGAAAGGAAAAGAAAGTCTTAAGCAAGACTTCCCGACTCGAAGGATCACTCCTAAACTAACACCTATTGGGGGCCCACCCCACCTCAGAAATGAGGTAAAAGGATCTCGGAACCTCTCTTGTTTAGGGGTGTCTACAACGGTGGCTCCTAAATCCGAGAGAATGTTGGCTATACTTGTTCGAGATAGAAATGAACATAGTATTCCAACGGAAAGAAGGGTAGTTTGATCCATTAGGGACATGGATACACTACTGGATTTTTGAAAACGAAATTATTTGATTATAATGGAGAGAGGAATTCTCCCAGTAGAGTCGCTGGAAATTGTCGGCATATTTTTTTAGGTTGTGTGTTTTATTTTGAAAAATGGTCGCCTAACAGAAGTTGTGCGGCGAATTTTTATTTTAAATTTAATTTAAATATATATAATTTAGAAAGTAGTATTTGATTTTGAAAATAATTTTTAAATTTGAAAGTTTTAAGATATGAGATTAAACCGATCTCGCATCCCCAGAATAGTTTATATAAACGAGCACCGCACCACAAACCGTATATCCATCCCTAAGGATAGACACAACGCTTGATGGTGGGGCTCGATCAAATAAACTAGAAGTTTTGTGACATCCGTTTGGTACTGCGAACCAATTTTATAAGTCGACAAATTCCACTAGCTTAATATGAAAGTATCGAAACGGGGTTTATATTACCAGGTTCTTTAAAATTCCCTATAAGGGCGAGCCCTATAGTTAATTACATCTTAAGTGACGGGAATCACCTAAGAAAACTCTCGATAATAACCAATAATTCGCTCTCGAAATTTCGAAGTTTAAGGTTTTCGAAGATTGAATTTTGGAATTTCGATAGGGAATGGATCAAATTTTGGAACATTTTGTTTTGTGAATCCAAAGGAAGAGAGGTAGGAGAAATCAACGATTCGAAGTGAACTTCGATAATTTCCCGACTATCCTATTGTTTGGCTTGAATTTAGGAAAGTCCTAATGTTTATTTGATATTTCGATCTTGCCGATTTTAATTAATTAGGGCTTATATTTGTATGATAAAATCAAACAAATAGCTCAGAAGATGTGAGGGTTTATTGTCGTATCGGACGACTACCTCGGAATCCTAAGACCGGTTAGGGCTTAATTTGCAATGCAAATGCCTAACGAAGAGTTGAGGATTTATGTTGCACTAAGGCAAGCTACCTCGAAGTCCTATGGCTTGGTTGTTTAATTCTAGGAAAGTTTTCTTTGAAATAGGTTCGGGTTTTTGCGACGACGATGGTCGTGCTTTGCCCATCATGCTCCAAGCTCCTTGTTGTCGCGAGAGGTTTAGTTTTAGAAATCATAAATCGGGGGATGAGAAAAGTGTTTTGGTTTAGAGAAGTCTTAATTTCCAAGTGTTTTGTATTTTGATTAAAACAAATCTTAAAGTTGATTATAACGACACGGTTAAGATCCCACGGTTCCATCCTTCGGCATCATTATTTTTATCGGATTCACTTAGTCCGGATGAATTTGCTAAACTCAGTTGAATGAGTTCCACACTTTCATTTAGACCGTGGGAAATCCCGTTAGCAACACGTAGGTTACATCATCCGAGGTATTCCGATCATCCAACGGGACGTTTTAATTTAGTTGTAATTGTAGTTTTGTGTTACGTTTGTGATTAAATTTTGAGTTGTTTTATATTTTGAAATGTTGTGGCGGTGAATTTTATCTTGCAATGACTTTTAACTTAATTTTGGTTTCGGTTTTAGGGGCTATCCTAAAGGTGTGGGTTTTCATGCAACGGTTGTTTTATCATGCGAGAAAAATAAACGCGGTTGCGATAAAGTAAATTGCGATAATGTAAATTGCTTGGAAAATAAATTGCGGGAAAGTAAATTGCAATAATACAAATGCGTACCTGGAGGGTCTTCCAGTCATCCCAAGTTGCACTTAAAACACAATTAGCATACTTAAGCAAGTTCCTAGGTAAAGCTAAGGGAAAGGTTATGGTTTTCTACCAAATTCCTAATCACTATAGCTAGTCATTTCCTATGACGTCTAGGTTCTTTGTGTTTTGGTTTAAGGACGATTTTCTTCATCGAAGAATAATCGAATTCGATTGTTCTTATAAATGTCCTATCATATTGAGAAAGTGCTTAAGAAGGATCTTAAACATCTTTTCGATATTTCTAGGATTGTTTTAAGTCCAAATGAATTTAATTATACAAATGAATTAATCGTCCAAGAATTTCAAGTTTTGTTAACTTGCTCGGTGAACTAGGACATTTGAATATCCTATGAGTGAAGTGACACTTCATTTAATGTTTTATTTAGGAGTTATAATAACTAAAGCTTTCGAGGGTAAGTTAGTATTCGAATGATTTGGTTTAAGTTAAAGAGTTTAAATTTGGAATGGTGTTCAAGTTGTTTTTAAATTTGTTTTCTTTCTGTTTTAGGTGATGTTATATTTAATTCAATTTAATTTAATTTTAATTGAGTTTTAATTTAATTTAATTTAATTTAATTTAATTTAATTTGATTTGATGTTTAATCAATTTGATTTGATTTAACTTTAATTTGATTTGATTTAATTTAATTTAATTTGATTTAATTTAATTTAGTTATTCAATTTAATTTAATTTATTTAATTTAATTTCATTTAATTTGATTGTTTAATTTAATTTAATTTGATTTAATTTAATTTTATTTAATTAATTTAATTTATTTAATTTAATTTAATTTAATTCAATTTAATTTAATTGTTTAATTTGATTTAATTTAATTATTTAATCTAATTTAATTTAATTATTAAATTTAATTTAATTTAATTTAATTGTTAAATTTAATTTAATTTTAATTTAATTTATCTTTAATTTGCTTTATTTTTTTAATTTTAATTAAAATTTTAAAAGAGTTTAATAATTTAATTAAGTCTTTTAATATTTTAAATTTGAGTTATCATTTTATTTAAAAATTGAGTATTAATGATATAATTAGTTTAGGGATTTTTAAATTAAAGAATAAATCTCTTCCTAATAAATATCCCTTATTTTAATAATTCCAATTTATTATTCCTCCAAATTTAATCTATTATTTAATTAAAGTTTAATCATTTTAAAATTATTTAATGGATTTCTACCCTTTAATTATTTAAATTTCAATCATCCAAATCAGATTAAGATCAAATATTTTACTTGTTGATTTTTATTATTAAACCTAAAGTTTTAATTAAGGGTTAAAAGTTTAATTACCATTTTACCCCTTAAGCTTAATAATTTCATAACTCACTAAATTAAACTCGAGATGAACTTGAAATTTTTATGTGACTTCACTCATATATCAATAAAGACATGAGAGGAGAAAATGTGATTTTTCTGTATTTAATTTATTTATATAATTATTTTTGGTGGAAAATAGAGATTTTCAAGGAAAATTTAATAACATGACCAAGGGAAAGTTTCTGTCCTTAAGAAAATTAGGGGACATTCCTAATGACCAGAGAAGCACTTGGACCAATTTTGGTGATTTTTTGAATTATATTATTTTTATTATAATTATTTTGAGTTTTGGAGTGTTAATTAATTTAAAAATAAAATAAATGTTGAAAAAAGGATTTTATATTTTTCAAAAATCTCTCTGATATCAAGGAAACCAGAGAAACAAATTTTGCAATTTTCTGATTTTTCTATGATTTACTATAATTATTTTAGTGAAAATGCTAGAAAATACATTTTTTTTAAATTTTAAAATTACCCTAGGGTTTTAAAATTCAATATCTCACTAAATAGACCTAGGAAAAATGTGGGATTTGTTCCTAAGTGATTAGAATTCAAAATGTGACATTTTGGTGAATTTTACTATTTTTGTGATTTTTATTATTTTTTAATTATTAAAAATATTAAAATATTATTAAAAATCAACTTTTTAGAAAATTGAAATTTTAATTTTCTTAGGTTCCCCTGATATCAGAGAGGCTCCAAAACCAATTTGGTGAATTTTTGAAAAGTATTATAAAAGTTATGAATTTTTAAAGTTTAAAATGGCTAAGTGACTTAATCGACCCAATTAATGGGGCTAACCAAGTCCAATTGACTTCAAATTTTTATGGTGGGTTCCCCTGATCCTAAAGATCAGTGGAGAATTGATTTCAAGTCAATTTAATACCTGGTTAACTCTAATTAATTAAAGACCTATTTTGGGTGTTTAAGTCGATTAGGGTTGTTTTGAATGAACTAAGTCGAAACCTATTTTTCCTAGGGTTCTCTGGTCATAAGGAACATCACCAAATTTTCCTAGAATTTATTTCACAACATGCTAATTTTTGGAATTAAAATACTCAAAACAGCAACATGCATTTGAAAAATAAATAACTTTTCACGAAATGGCCTCGACCTTGGAAAATTCAGGGAATGTTCCCGAGTTCGGAGGCTTAAAAGCCCTATGGTCTCATGCCATGGTGAATTGTATACATGCATGGAGAATTAAATGTATGCGGAGAGTAAATAAATTATAAAAAATAAAATACTTGATGAAATTAAATGATTTCTTTTCCACATTATTCTCCTCGTTCACTTTGAGCGAGAGGGTATTTTTATTTTATTTTTGTGATTTTTCTACACAAAGATATGGATTTTTGAAGTTTCGATATTTAATAAATACATTAAATACCCTAATTATCTACTTATCCACGCGGCGCCGGCGAAACATCGGCGGCTCCGAAGGGGTACGTGTCGCGGCGCGATTGGGCGCCGCCATCCGAGTCGGCGGCCGGGCCGCGGTTCTCGCACCGTTTCCTGGTCCGACGCCATCCGAGCCGTTCGTCCGCGCGTGTATTGAATGGACGGCATCCGTTCATCGTCCCCAAGTGTTCTCGCCGAGAGCCGTCCACACTAAATCCACAGATCTCACTCGATTCTCGATGGATTTTTATGTTCTTATGCTCCATGGATTCGTCTTGAAGAGACGAACACATCTATACGGCTAACATGCATTGAAACTAAGGCATTTGAAATAGAGAATCTTCGGAAGCTCGGGATGAAGAGTTAGCTCATACCTTGGCTCGGAGAAGTGTGGCTTCGATGCGAGAGTTGTTGCACCTTCGATTGGGTCTAGCGAAGCTCCGGATGAAGTCTCTGAGTACGAGTGAATTGTCCGGATATGATTTCGACGAAGCCGATCCACAAAGCTTGGAGGTTGGAGCAAGCTGGGTGGCTCTGGAGATGGGGCTTTTGATGGTGGACACTTTCCCTTGGTGCGGTGAAGGTGTAGAGCCAATCAATTTGGGAATTGGCTCACTTGTGGAGAAGTGTCCTGGTTTTGGGTGGAATTTCGACTACGAAATTGAGCTTTCGGAGGAGAAATGGCGGGGGAATTCCACGGGGATCAAGTGCTCTAAGGATGGAGAAGGGTGCGGAACAATTTTGGCGAGTTTTGGCAAGGTTTGTGCTTGGCTCCTCTTATGGCCGAGAGGGGTGGAGTTTAAATAGAGCTGGCTGGGAGGCCTCCCAGGGGGAGTTAGGGCTTGGGATCGAGTTGCTGCGGTGAGGAGAAGAACGGCCATGGTGGCCATTGGGCATGGGGCGGCTCGGCGAGGTGGAATTCCAAAGTTGGCTCACATGTGAGCTCTCGGGTGTGGTGTTTTCCGGCGATCCGGGCGGTGGCCGGCGAGGCATGGGTCACCATCTTGACCGGGGAGGTCGGGGCTTGGCAATGGTGAAGTCGATTGGGTTTGGACATGTGTAAAGTGTTTGAATTAAAATGGAATGGGGAGGGGGTCATTTTGGCTTGAAATTGGTCGACCCATTGGTTTGGGTTGGGTTCACCTCCCCATGGTGGTCTTAGGCTGAGAAGATCGGCTAGGCTAGCTGGTCGAGAGGTGGTGATGTCCTTATCCGAGAATATTTGGATTAAATCTTGGTTAAGGGGAGACATGCTTAAGGTTAATGACTTTTAGGAGATGGTTAAAGGACCTCCTCCTTTTGCCATTAATGGCATGGTCACATGCCAAACTTTCATGGCTTCATATGGCTTGTGAATGGCTCATCCTTGGCTCCATTTGGCTTGGGAAAAGCTTGGGTCGATTTCATGAAAATGGGTTTTAAGAATTTTGGATGTTTTGATGGAAATTTGTATGAAACTTGATTTGGAATAATTTGATGGTGATTTTAGGACTTAGGTAATGGATTTAATTAAATGGATGACAAATGGAGATGTCATGTGGGCTTTAGGGTAGATTTGGGCTTTTGAATTTTGAAGGAAATGGGCTTTTAGAAAGGTTTAAGGGAAGTGGGCTTTTAAGTTTATGAATGTGTTCATGGATGAAAATTTTTGTAAAAGGTTGGGCCAAATAATTGTTGGTTTAGCTCATGGATGTGTCATGAGTAACTTGAAGCAAATTTGGGGTAGTTTGGGCTTGAATTGGGTTGGATTTGGATTCTTTTGGTGAATGGGCCGATATAGGTCCAAATGGGCCAAGTTGGGCCAATGTTGGGCTAGGGTTGAAATTGATGTAGAATTATTGTTGAGAAGTGTTTATGGGAGTGTTTCAAAGAGGTTTTGACTTTGGTCGGGCTTTGATTTTTGGGGTTTGGGTTCATTTTGGGTTAAAATGGGTCAATTTGGGGGTTTTGACAAAAGTAGGGTAAATTGACAAAATTGGCCCATGGTGTAGTTGGACAAAATGAAATTGGGAATATTTAGGATTTTCTGGAATTTTCTGGGAATTTTCTGAATTTTTGGATTTTTGGGTCGAAAGGGTATTTTGGGTATTTGGAGGGTATTGGGAGGTTTTCTTGGAATTTTTGGTATTTTTGGATATAGATGGTCAATTTGAGTGGTGTAGAAATGTTTGGGAATAATTTTGAAGAATTTTAGGTAATTTGGAAATTTTGCAAAAATTTGGGTAATTTCAAGGGTTTTGGGTAGGTTTAGTAGGTGTAGGGTTCCGGGGGTCAAAAATTGAAAATTTGGGAAATTGAAGATTGGGTGGATGTAAGTAGAAATAAGTCATTTTGGTTGAGCCATGAAGTCATTTCAAGCCCATATGAGCCATGAGAGGACTCATTTGAGGCATTCATTTATGTTGTTCCTAACCCTCTTGCGAGGGCTTAGGGGTTAAGGACCATCCATGTGAATCACCTACATGAGTCGGGAGATTAAGTTGGGTATGGGTGTGGTTTTAGGAAGTGTGTGGAAATGTAGTGTGTAAGTGTAGTGTAAGTCGGCCCCTTCATCGGACCGGGCCACCGGGGCGGTCCTAAGGCCGAAGAGTCCTATAGGAACTCATCCTTTAAACTTCCACATTTGATTTCGACCCTCTAGGTGATTAGGGGTCTATGGTCAAGTTTGTGGAGTTTGTAGGGAGTTTAGAAGTGGTTTGAATTTCTAAAAGGCGGGTCCCAATTCTACTCCTCTAAGATAGTCAAAGGAAAAGCCTAAGGCTAGATCCTAAGCACTAAAAAGAAGAAGGGAAGACCTCATCAAAAATGAGGTCAACAAACTTGAATGAATTAAACACCATTCTAAACTTAAAATCATTGATTAAAATTTTATAATTAAATCACATTAAAATAAATCATCAACTTTAACTTCAAATCATAAAAAAAAAGTGTTTAACAAATTAACTTGCCCCTGAAAGCTTTAAATTATTATAACTAGTAAATGAAGCGTTAAGTGAAATGTCACTTCACTCATAGGATAATCAAACATCCTAGTTCACTGAGCAAAGGAATAAAATTTAACTAAACCCTTGGATGATTAATTCAATAGTACAATGAAATTTATTTGGACTCAAAATAATCTCAGAAGTATTGAAAAGATGTTTAGAATTCGTTCTAAGCACTTCCTCAATATGGTGAGATGTTTTAAAGAACAATTGAACTTTATTGTTCTTTGATGGAGAAAATCATCCTTAACTAAAAATCAAGAACCTAGACGTCACAGGAAATGACTAGCTATAGGATTAGGATTACGGTAGACAACTCAGAAACCATTCCTTTAGTCTTTACTTAGGTACTTGTTGAAATATTTAAATGCCTTAACATGTGTTTTAAAGTGTAGCTTGGAATGACGGGAAGACTCTCCAGGTACGCTTTTATGTTATGGCATTTACTTTATTGCACTGTGCTTTACTTTTATTGCATGTTAAACAAGACTGTTGCATGAAAACCAAAACCTTTAGGATAGCCACAAAATTGAAACCAACTAAATTAAAAGTCACTACAAGATAAAATCCACCGCCACAACATTTCAAAATATAAAACAACTCAAAATTTAATCACAAACAGAACAAAAAAAAACCACAACTTTAACTAAATTAAAACGTCTCGTCGAATGATCGGGAATACCTCGGATGATGTAACCCACGTGTTGCTAACGGGATTTCCCATGGTCTAAATGAAAGTGTGAAACACATTCAGATGAGTTTAGCAAATTCATCTGGACTAAGTGAATTTGATTAAATAACAGTGCCGGGATGACGGAACCGTGAGATCTTAATCGGTTCTGTTTAAACAACTTTAAGATTTGTTTT
>JAKZJZ010001309.1:0-10000 GCA_022702705.1 Papilionanthe hookeriana x Papilionanthe teres
TTGTCTACCACAAAAATTAGGCATATTACAGTGTCAGAGGTTGCAAAGGAGATGATATGACTGCAAGACTTCTTGGAGGAATTGGGTAAAAGTAATCAAAATGGCACTCACAGTGATGGTTAAATCGTCATATTCCTTGCCAATAATACAACATTTCTATCCAGCACTAAACACATACAGATCAGGTATCACTTCATTCAATCATTGTTAGAAGACGGATAGTTGCTACTTAAGAAAATTTGTGGAAGAAAGAACCGTGCTGATAATATATATATATATATATATATATATATAAATTTATATAATATTATTTTTTTTATTTAAAGTATTTTAAGTAAATTATATTATTTATAAATATAATTTAATTATAAAGTTAACTTTTTGGTCAAAATTTGACTAATTTGCCACGAGGTTGGTCATTGGGTCAAAAATTGACCATTTTGACCAAATTTGACTTTTTGGTCAAAAGTTGACCTATTTGGTTAATGGGAGTCATTAGGTCAAAATTTGACTATTTTGACCAAAATTGACTTTTTGGTCAAAGGTTGACATATGGGTCAATGGGTTGGTTATTGGGTCAAGGTTTGACCATTTTGACCAAAGTTGACTTTTTGGTCAAATTTAACCTATTGGGTCAATGGGTTGGTCATTGGGTCGGAAATTGACCATTTTAACTAAAGTTAACTTTTTAGTCAAAAGTTCACCTATTGGGTCAATGGGTTTGTCATTGGGTCAAAGATTGACCATTTTGACCAATGTTGACTTTTTGGTCAGAAATTGGCTTAGTGGGTCAATTATTGGTCATTTGGTCAAAAATTGACTATTTTGACCAAAATTGAATTTTTATCGAAAAGTTAACCCATTGGGTCAATGGGGTGGTCATTGGATCAGGAATTGACCATTTTGACCAAAGATGAATTTTTGTCAAAAGTTGACCTACTTGGTCAATGGGTTGGTCATTGGGTCAAGGATAGACCATTTTGACCAAAGTTGACTTTTTGGTCAGAGATTGGCTATCGGGTTAATAATTGGTCATTAGGTCAAAAATTGACTATTTTGACCAAAATTGATTTTTGGTCAAACATTGACCTACTCGGGTCAATGTGTTGGTCGTTGGGTCGAAAATTGATCATTTTGACCAAAGTCGACTTTTTGGTCAAAAGTCGACTTATCAGATCGATGGGTTGGTCATTGGGTCAAGGATTGATCATTTTGACCATAGTTGACTTTTTGGTCAGATATTGACTTATTAGGTCTAAAATTGGTCATTAGGTCAAAAATTGATTATTTTGACCAAAATTAAATTTTTTGTCAAAAGTTTACCCATTGGGTCAACGGGGTGGCATTGGGTCAGAAATTGACCATTTTGACCAAAGTTGACTTTTTGGTAAAAAGTTGACCTATTTGGTCAATGAGTTGGTAATTGGGTCAAGATTTGACCATTTTGACTGAAGAAAACTTTTTGGTCAAAATTTGATATATTGGGTCAATCGTGCAATCATTGGGTCAAAATCGACCATTTTGACTAAAGTTGACTTTTTAGTCAAAAGTTGACGTATTAGGTTAATAGGTGGTCATTTGTCAAAATTGATTATTTTGACCAAAATTGACTTTTTGGTCAAAAGTTGTCTTGTTGGGTCGATGTGTTTGTCATCGGGTGATGGATTGATTATTTTGACAAAAATTAACTTTTTTGTCAGAGATTGACTTATTTGGTCATTAATTGGTCATTAGGTCAAAAATTGACTATTTTGACCATTGAATTTTTGGTCAAAAGTTAACCCATTGGGTCAACGGGGAGGTCATTGGGTCAAAAATTGTCCATTTTGACCAAAGTTGACTTTTTGGTCAAAAGTTGACATATTTGGCCAATGTGTTGGTAATTGGATCAAGAAGTTGACCATTTTTACCAAAGATGACTTTTTTGGTCAAAAGATGACCTATTGGGTCAATGGGTTGGTCATTGGGTAAAAAATTGTCCATTTTGACAAAAGTTGGCTTTTTGGTCAAAAGTTGACATATTAGATCGATGGGTGAGTCATTTCGTCGAAAATCGACTATTTTCACCAAAATTGGCTTTTTGGTCAAAAGTTGACCTATTGGGTTACATGGATTTGTCATTGCATCAAGGATTAACCATTCTGACTAAAGTTTACTTTTTTGGTCAGAGATTGACTTATTGGGTCAATAATTGGTCAGTAATTCAAAAGTTTTTTATTTTGACCGAAATTGACTTTTTGGTCAAATGTTGACCTATTATGCCAATGGGTTGATCATTGGGTCAAGGATTGATCATTTTGACCAAAGTTGAATTTTTGGTCAAAAGATGTCCTATTGGGTCTATGGGTTAGGCATTAGATCAAAGATTAACCATCTTGACCAAAGTTGACTTTTTGTATAGAGATTGGTTCTTGCGGTCAAAATCGGTCAATAGGTCAAAAATTGACTATTTTAATCAAAATTGACTTTTTGGTCAAAGTTGACATATTGGGTCAACGGGATGGTCATTGGGTTAAGGATTGACAATTTTGACCAAAGTTGTCTTTTGGTCAAAATTTGACCTATTTAGATCAATGAGGCGGTCAGTAGATCAAAAATTGATAATTTTGAGCAAAATTGACTTTTGGGTCAAAAGTTGACCTATTGGGCCAATAGGTTGTTCATTGGGTCAATGATTAACTATTTTGGCTAAAGTTGACTTTTTAGTCAAAAGTTAACAAATTGGGTCAATGGGTTGGTCATTTGATAAAGGATTGACCATTTTCACCAAAGTTGACATTTAGGTCATTGTGTCAGAAATTGACCATTTTGACCCAATTTGAATTTTTGGTCAAAAGTTGACCTTATTCAAAAGTTGACCTTTTGGGTCAACGGGTGGTGATTAGGTCGAAAATTGCCAATTTTGACCAAAATCGGGTTTTTGTTCAAAAGTTGACTTTGTTGGGTCAATAATTGTCAATTATGTAAAAAATTTACTATTTTGACCAAAATTAACTTTGGGACAAAAGTCGATCTATTGGGTCGGTGGGTTGGTTATTGGGTCGAGGATTTACCATTTTGACCAAAGTTATCTTTTGTTCAAATGTCGACATGTTGGGTCGATGGGTTTGTCATTGGGTCGAAGGATTGATAATTATGACCAAAGTTCACTTTTTGGTCGGAGATTTACTTATCGGGTCAATAATTGGTCATTATGTCAAAAATTGTCTATTTTGACCTAAAAAGTTGACTTTTCAGTCAAAATTTGACCAATTTAGTCAACGGGTTGATCATTGGGTCAAAAATTGACCATTTTGACCAAAGTTGACTTTTTGGTCAAAAGTTGACTTATTTGGTCAATGGGTGGTCACTAAGTCAAAAATTGACTATTTTGACCAAAATTGACTTTTGGTCAAAATTTAACTTATTAGAGTAATGAGTTTGTCATCGGGTCAATCATTGATCATTTTGTCCAAAGTTGACTTTTTGGTCAGAGATTGACTTATCGGGTCAATAATTGGTCATTAATTAAAAAAATTGACTATTTTGGTCATTAGGTCAAAAATTAATTATTTTGACCAAAATTAAATTTTTGGTCAAAAGTTGAGCTATTGGGTCAACGGAGAGGTCATTATGTCAGAAGTTGACCATTTTGACTAAAATTAACTTTTTTGGTCAAAAGTTGACTTATTTTGGTCAAAAGTTGACTTATTGGTCAAAAGTTGACTTATCATTTGACCAAAGTTGACTTTTTGGTCAAAAGTTGACTTATTGAGTCAATTTGTGGTCATTCAGTCAAAAATTGACTATTTTGACCTAAATTGATTATTTGGTTAAAAGTTGACCTACTTGGTCAATGGGTTTGTCATTGGGTTAAGGATTAAATATTTTGACCAAAGTTGACTTTTTGGTCAGAGATTAACTTATTGAGTGAATAATTGGTGATTAGATCAAAAATTAACTATTTTGACCAAAATTTACTTTTTTGTCAAAAATCGACCTATTCGTCAATGGGTTGGTCTTTGGGTCAATGGGGTGGTCATAGGGTCAGAAATTGGCCATTTTGACCAAACATTACTTTTTAGTCAAAAGTTGACCTATTTTGACCAAAATTGAATTTTTGGTCAATAGTTAACGTATTGGGCCAACGGGGTCGTCATTGGGTCAGATATTGACTATTTTGATCAAAGTTGACTTTTGGTCAAAAGTTGACCTATTTGGTCAATGAGTTGGTTATTGGGTCAAGAATTGACCATTTTGACCAAAGATAATTTTTTGGTCAAAAGTAGACATATTGGGTCAATGGGTTGGTCATTGGGTTAAAAATTGACCATTTTAACCAAAGTTGACTTTTTGGTCAATGAGTTGGTAATTGAGTCAAGAATTAACCATTTTGACCGAAGATGACTTTTTGGTTAAAAAGTTGATCTGATCAGGTCATTGGGTTGGTCATTGTGTCAAAAATTAACTATTTTGACCAAAGCTGACTTTTTGTTCAAAAGTTGACCTATTGGGTCAAAGGGTGGTTATTAGGTCAAAAAATGACTATTTTGACCAAAATTGACTTTCTGGTCAAAAGTTAACCTATTTGGTTAATGAGTTTGTCATTGGGTCAAGAATTGACCATTTTGACCAAAGTTGACTGGCGGCGATGGAATTTATATAAAAATTCCATGAAATGTGGCCTTGGTGCGGATGAGGTCATGTCATCGCCATCCAATATATCATATCAATGTCAAGGAGTCGCCATCTAATATTAGCCTAGTTTTATTCGTATAAATCCTGTGAAGGATTTAGAGAATTTTTAGGACTAATAGTAGAAAAAGATGTTTATGATAATTCTTATATGAGGATATTCTAGAATAACGTATTCTAGAATTTTCATATTAAGAAAATCATGGTAAACAAGAGATTTCTGTTTTGGGTTCTTTTAGATCTCCTATAGAGGTAAGCCTCTATAGTTAATTAAATCTTAAACAATTCTCAATTGTTTAAGAAAACTTCTGATTAATGTTAATCATTTGTTTTCTAAAAGATTTATTTTAAGGAGAGATGTACCCACTATCACTCCCAAATGTCGTTATATCATGTTATTGAATACTTTAGGTATTATGTCTAACCTAAAGGTTTCAGTTTTGTTGTCATGTCGCTGTTGTGTTGAAAAATTTCAGGTTATATGTCTAACCTAAAAGTTTTGTTTTGTTGTCAATGTCGTTGTTTTGTTGAAAAGTTTCAGGTTATATATCTAACCTAAAAGTTTTGTTTTGTTGTCAATGTCGTTGTTTTGTTGAAAAGTTTCAGGTTATATGTCTAACCTAAAAGTTTTGTTTTGTTTTGTCGCTAATATTCCGTCGTCGACGTCCTAAAAAACAGAGTTAGCACACCCTATAACATGCAAAGAAAATCTAAACGGAATTTCTTGTCTTCATCCTGCAAAGAAAATATTGTCAGAAATAATGTCACAGGATATTTTTTTGAATGTTAAGTTATTTCGAAATGTCAACTTCATGTTAATCATGTTGTTTTATTTTTGAAATGTCAAATTTTCGTTGATTATGTCAACATCAGATTTATGTCGGTTATGTCAATTTCAATTTTAGAATGTCGAACTATGTCGGTCTTGATCTGAAATGTTGAATTGATCTTGAATTTTGGGTTCGTTTATATTCTTGAATTCATGTCTATCGAAAGATTTAAAGTTAAATTCAATATTGATTGAACTAACTTGGGTTCATATCTAGTTGAACATAAGTTAAATTTAATGTTGATTGAATTTAATTAACTTGAGTTCATGTCTGTTTGAACTTATGTTAAAAGGTTTAAAGTTAAATTCAATATTGATTGAATTAACTTGGATTCATGTCTGATTGAATCTAAGTTAAATTCAATGTTGATTGAATTTGATTAACTTGAGTTCGTGTTTGTCTGAACTTAAGTTAAAAGGGTTTAAAGTTAAATTCAATATTGATTGATTTAACTTGGATTCATGTCTGATTGAATCTAAGTTAAATTCAATGTTGATTGAATTTTATTAACTTGAGTTCATGTCTGTTTGAACCTAAGTTAAAAGGTTTAAAGTTAAATTCAATATTGATTGAATTACCTTGGATTCACGTCTGGTTGAATCTAAGTTAAATTCAATGTTGATTGAATTTGATTAACTTGAGTTCATGTCTGTTTGAACCTAAGTTAAAAGATTTAAAGTTAAATTCAATATTGATTGAATTACCTTGGATTCACGTCTGGTTGAATCTAAGTTAAATTCAATGTTGATTGAATTTGATTAACTTGAGTTCATGTACTGTTTCGAACCTAAGTTAAAAGGTTTAAAGTTAAATTCAATATTGATTGAATTACCTTGGATTCACGTCTGGTTGAATCTAAGTTAAATTCAATGTTTATTGAATTTGATTAACTTGTGTTCATGTCTGTTTGAACCTAAGTTAAAAGGTTTAAAGTTAAATTCAATATTGATTGAATTACCTTGGATTCACGTCTGGTTGAATCTAAGTTAAATTCAATGTTGATTGAATTTGATTAACTTGAGTTCATGTCTGTTTGAACCTAAGTTAAAAGGTTTAAAGTTAAATTCAATATTGATTGAATTACCTTGGATTCACGTCTGGTTGAATCTAAGTTAAATTCAATGTTGATTGAATTTAATTAACTCGAGTTCATGTCCGTCTGAACTTAAGTTAAAAAGGTTTGGTTTAGAATGGACTTAATTAAATTTTAAACCTTGTTTAAATAGGATTTAAAGGTTAATCAAGCCTAAAAAATTAGACTTAATTAGAATTATAGACCATTCAAATCCATTTTAGGTAAGGTTTAAGTCCTAATCAAGTATATTTTGTTGGATCTAGATTTAGGATTGTCTTAAATTCATCAAAGGTTGAACTCAAGTTTAGTTTGATTTAAGTCTAATGTAGATTAGACTTAACTTTGGTTTGGGTTGAATTTAGGTTCAATGTGGATTGGACCTAAGATTTAGATTAACTTGAGTTCAAGTTGGATTGAACTCGAGTTAGGTTATGTTTGAGTTTAAGTTAGGTTCAATGTGGATTGAACCTAAAGTTTAGGTTTACTTGAGTTCAAGTTGGATTGGACTCAAGTTAGGTCATGTTTGAGTTTAAGTTAGGTTCAATGTGGATTGAACCTAACGTTTAGGTTTACTTGAGTTCAAATTGGATTGGACTCGAGTTAGATTATGTTTGGTTAAGTTTGGTTTAACTTGAGTCTAATATGGGTTAGACTTAAGTTTGGTTTGATTTTGACTTAGGTTCATGTCAGGTTGAACCTAAGTTTGGTTTGACTTAAGTCTAATGTAGGTTAGACTTAAGTTAGGTTTGAGTTTGACTTAGGTTCATGTCAGGTTGAACCTAAGTTTGGTTTGACTTAAGTCTAATGTAGATTAGACTTAAGTTAGGTTTAAGTTTGACTTAGGTTCATGTCAGGTTGAACCTAAGTTTGGTTTGACTTAAGTTCAAGTAAGGGTTGAATCTAAACTTAAGGTTGCTTAAGTTCAATATGGGTTGAACTTAAGTTAAGTTTTGAGTTTAGGTTAAGTTAGGTTCAAGTCAGGTTGATCTTAGACTTAAGGTCGATTTAAGTTCATATAGGTTGAACTTAAGTTAAGGTTTGAGTTAATGTTAGGTTCGAGTTAGGTTGAACTCTAAGTTTCAGTTTGACTTAAGTCTAATATGGGTTAGACTTATGTTAGGTTTTTGGGTTAGGTTCATGTTAGGTTCAACCTAAGTTTTTGATTTAAGTTAGGTTCAATGTGGGTTGAACCTAAGGTTTAGGTTAACTTGAGTTCAAGTTAGATTAGACTCAAGTTAGGTTAGGTTTAGGTTAGGTTCAATGTGGGTTGAACCTAAGGTTTAGGTTATATTGGATTTGGACTAAAGGTTGGATTTGGATTTAATTAGGCCTTAGTTGATTAAGGTTCAACAATTAATTAAGTCTAATGTAGTAAACTTAATTAGGATTTGTGTTTGATTAAGTCTTACTTAGTTAAGACTTAATTGTTTAATTAGGTCTAATGAGTTAGACTTAATTAAGGTTTATGTTTGACTAAACCTTAGTTAGTTAAGGTCAAATGGTTTAATTAGGTCTAAGGGTTAGACCTAATTAGGGTTTAGGTTTGATTAGACCTTAGTTAGTTAAGGTTTAATGGTTTAATTAGGTCAAGGGTTGGACCTCAATTAGGGTTTCGGTTTGATTAAACCTAAGTTAGTTAAGGTTTAATGGTTTAATTAGGTCTAAGGGTTAGACCTAATTAGGGTTTAGGTTTGATTAAAGCTTAGTTAGTTAAGGATTAATGGTTTAATTAGGTCTAAGGGTTAGACCTAATTAGGGTTTAAGTTTGATTAAACCTTAGTTAGTTAAGGTTTAATGGTTTAATTAGGTCTAAGGGTTAGACCTAATTAGGGTTTAGATTTGATTAAACCTTAGTTAGTTAAGGTTTAATGGTTTAATTAGGTCTAAGGTTTAGACCTAATTAGGGTTTAGATTTGATTAAACCTTATGTTTAAGGAGGTTAATTAAGTTTAGTATGTCTTTAAACCTAATTAAGGGAATTTAGTTTTGATTAATTAAGTTTAATATGTCTTTAAACCTAATTAAGGGAGTTTAGTTTTGATTAATTAAGTTTAATATGTCTTTAAACCTAATTAAAGAGTATTTGATTTTGTATTAATTAAGTTTAATATGTCTTTAAACTTAATTAAAAAGAGTTTAATTTTTATTAAACCTAATTTAGGTAAGGTCTAATAAGGTTAATTAAGTTTAAGTGTGTCCTTAAACTTAATTAAAGAAGTTTAATTTTTATTAAACCTAATTTAGGTAAGGTTTAATGGGTTAATTAAGTTTAGTGTGTCTTTAAACTTAATTAAAGAAGTTTAATTTTTATTAAACCTAATTTAGGTAAGGTTTAATGGGTTAATTAAGTTTAGTGTGTCTTTAAACTTAATTAAAGAATTTTAATTTTTATTAAACCTAATTTAGGTAAGGTTTAATGGGTTAATTAAGTTTAGTGTGTCTTTAAACTTAATTAAAGAATTTTAATTTTTATTAAACCTAATTTAGGTAAGGTTTAATGGGTTAATTAAGTTTAGTGTGTCTTTAAACTTAATTAAAGAAGTTTAATTTTTATTAAACCTAATTTAGGTAAGGTTTAATGGGTTTAAAAGTCATTTTAAACCTTAATTGAATCTAATCTTGTCATTTTAGACTCAAGTGAGGTTTATTATTAGCCTATCATAGGCTAGAACCATTTTGAAACTTAGATTGTTGATGAAAATAGTTCAATTTTATAAAGGGTCATTTTAGGATCAAAATTATTTAATTAATAAATGATTTTAACCCTAAATTTTCAAATGTCATTCAAGGTTGTTCCTATGACTTAGAAATATTTTTCCTAGGGTCATTGTCTGTTGCCCTATCATTCCTAGTCATTTGTATTTTTATTTTCTTAATTTTCAAATTTTTATAATTATTATTTGAAATAATTACAAAGAAACTTGAAAGTTTAAGAAAAGTATCCTAGGCATGTTTTCTGTCCTTAGAAAAATTATGGAAGGTCTCTAAGAACATAAAGATAAATGCCTCAAAGTTTCATAATTTTTTGATTTGTAGATAATTTTTAATAATTAAAATACTCCAGAGAGTATTTAATTAATTAAAAATTAAATACTGAGAATTTTTATTTTATTTTTATGACCTCTGGTTAAAAAGATATGAATTTTTGAAGTTTAAGGGATTAGAAAGAAATTTTTTCTTTTTTTTTTATTTTTGCGCCGCCAAAGCCCCCCGGGAACGACGCGTGTCCTCAGCGTCGTCGTAAGAGCGGGAGGATCCCGTGCAACGGCCGAACAGCGGACACCATATGCGCAAATCAGCGCCGTCCATCCCAAAGGCGCGGGATCAGACGGCTGAGAAAATTCGGGATTTAATTCCGAAAATTCCGATACTCGTTAAACTTCAAATGTTAATATCTCACTCATTTCTTGATGAAATTGAG
>JAKZJZ010001309.1:22500-29000 GCA_022702705.1 Papilionanthe hookeriana x Papilionanthe teres
AATGATGAAATGAAGTCCGGATGGCAAATTCGAAAAGCGATAAAAGAAAGAAAAGTAAATCGGAGATTCAAAGTCCGTTGGAATCCCAAACACTTAAGTGATCCTCCAGAGAGCCCCTCTTCGCCCCTAGGACTAGGGAAAAGGGAAAAATCTTTTATTATGATCAACTTTATGTGTTTGGAATATTAGAGGGGCTGCTCATCCCCCTCTCTAGAAGAATTAAATATATGGTTAAATATTATAAATTATGGTGTTTTGCTTTACTTGAACCCATGGTTAATAAAAATATTCACAGCATTATTAAAAAATTCCCCAATTTCCACTCGTTGGATTAATTTGAGTAATAAGATTTGGGTTTTTGCTAGAAAGGAGCTACATTGTTCTATGTTGGTGGACCATCAACAGCTTATGCATTTTCAAGTTTCTATTGGTGACCATTTTGGTTTTGTAACATTTATTTATGCTAGCTCGGCTCTCGTTCATCAACAAAATCTCCGGAATACCCTGGTTAACATTGCACCCAATATTAATTCCTTTTGGCTTGTTGGTGGAGATTTTAACCGCCTCTCTCGTCGCGTAAAAGAGAGGGGGCACCTCTCCTAGTTTGGCTTCCATGAATAGGTTTAATCAATTCATTGCAGATGCCGCTATCTTTGATCCAGGCTTTTGTGGTCCAAACTTACACATGGAGAAGGGGAAGAACTCCGGGAGAGACTTCGACGAATCGTCGGGAATTCCTCCCGGATTCAACAATTTCCTTATACCATTGTTACTCATCTATCCATGGCTGGCTCGATCACGTACCTTTGCTCATTTCTATTAACAACATACGTATAAGAATACCTGGAGGTATGTTCGCATTTCAAAACATGTGGACTAAGCACCCGCATTTTCCGTCGAACTCGAGAAGGTGTGGGTTTCTCCCATGGGAGGCTCCTCTTGGGGTAATCTCCGGAAATTACATAAAACCACCGCTAAGCATTTCGTAAATTGGAATTGGACAGTTCTTGGGAATGTACGAGATAATCTAAAGAAGGTCAAGAGAATGTGGCTGTCATTGAAGCCGGTTTTCTTAATGGAGTGTGTAGTGAAGTCGCTCTCTATAGTGCTCATGATCGATTGCTTGGTCCGAGTCAAGTACCCGGAGGATTTTTATAAACGTAAAGCAATACTTCGCCAAGTTTGTTGAAGGAGATAGAAACAATAACTACTACCATGCATTCATCAAGTTTAAGAGGAAGTGTAACATGATTCTTTCCATCACCGATGAGATCGGAACTTTGCTTCGAATCGTCGAAGATATTGCTTTGGATGCGCTTAATCACTTTACTCAAATTTTCTCTCAAACCAATAGATGCTCTACCCCTATTTATAATAATTTGCTACGTAATCGGTGCCTTTATGTTCAAAATCTTAATTTAGTGGACATCCCCGGGGAAGAGGAGATTAAAAATGCATTAGACTCCATTGATGGGACCAAAGCTGCTTGGACTCGATGGCTTCTCCTCCAATTTTTACAAAGCCGGTCTGGATGATTGTTGGGAAGGAGGTAATTCAAGTCAGTACAGATTTCTTCCGAGGTATAGATATTCCAAAGTATTTTTCAGCCTCTACTATTGTTTTAATCCCAAAAATAAGTTGAGAAAATCTTGGGGAGACTACGGACCTATTAGTCTTACATCCGTAATGTCTAAAATTATCGGTAAAATCATTATGGCAAGGTCGCAGCCACATTTGAATATCCTTATCGACCCTAGTCAAGCCGCATTTGTGAAAGGCAGATCAATTTCGATAATATCTTGCTTGCCCAAGAAATGGTTTTGGATTTAGATAAGAAATGTAGAGGCAACAATGTTATACTCAAGCCGGATATCGGAAAAGCATATGATACCATCGATTTGGGATTCATCACTCAAACCCTATGTGCTGTGGGCTTTCACCAGGTTTTGTTCAGCTCATTCATAGGTGGCCGAGCAATAATGCTCATTCGTTATGGTTAATGGTAGTTGCCATGGTTTCTTCGAGTGCTTCTAGAGGTATCGTGCAAGGAGATCCTCTCTCCCCTACCATTTTTATCCTTGCATTCGATTATTTATCCAGATTATTGGACTCTTTGTTTACCCAAACACCAAGCTCAGCTTACCATCACAGTCCAATTTTATTGTCAGCCATTTATCTTATGCTGATGATATCATTATCTTTTCTAAAGCTTCTAAAGCTGCTATTAAAAATGTAATTAAAACATTAGCACACTTCAAGGAGGTTTCTGGTTTGGAGCTTAATCTTCAAAAATGTCATTTCTACCCCAGCTCTAATGTCAGCCTTATGATGAGAACCTGGATTGCTGAATACACGTGTTTTCGATCCGCTAATTTGCCTATCACTACCCGGGAGTTCATTCGATTAAGGGAAGAGCTAAACAAACACAATTCCAAGAAATTACCGAGAAAATCAAAGCTCAAATATCCGGGTGGTCTAATTCTTTCTCGTCCAATTGGGGAAGGCTAACATTATTGAAGAGCATATTAACCGCCCTCCCTCCTATGCTCTACAGTATGTTTATCATGAAAAAAAGCACACAAACAAGCATTGCGTGAATCTTTAATAAATTTCTATGGGCCGGTCAACATAGTGCATTCATCTGTTATCCTGGAAACAACTTTGTAAACCCCTACAGTGCGGGGGTCGGGGTTTGAAAGTTTTGAACGTACTTAACTTCATAAATTTATGTAAGCCGTGGATTAGATTCAGGGCTAATGACACCATTTGGTCACAAGTACATGCATGGTAAATACCGTAGAAAGGACCATCCTTCTTTGGTGGTGCCCAAACCTGGGGACTCTGCACTATGGAAAGAATTGTTGAAGGTCAAAGATAAGGTCGAACGTACCTTTATCCGGGAGCCGGGTGAGGGCCAAGTCAATTTCCGGCTAGATAATCGGGTGTGGGGAGGGAGAAACTCTCTTTTCCTCACAATGTGGATGGACCTTCTATCTCTCAATGTTATGTTAATACCTTTTGGTCGGAGAACCAATGGAATCTGGCAGAGTTCTGAGGAACATCTTAACTTCTGATCAACTACAGCAGGTTCTCTTGACTCCCTTTAATCCTGAGAAAAGAGACAAGCTTATCACCAAACAGCACCACCTTCAAAAGTTGGGGTCATTTATCTTTCAGAATTTCTATTCCTGGGATCACATTAGGTGGGGACTCGAGCCGTGGAGCAAGCCGTCGTCACCATCCATGTCATTCTTTTGCTCGGAGAGCAAGGCATTTGTTACTACCTACCGATGATATCCTTAAATTAAAGGGGATTAGAGGGCCTTCATGCTGTCAATTATGTATGCAGGAGGAAGAATCTGGGGATCATTTGTTCTTTAGATGTTCTTTCTCTCAAGAGGTTTGGACTCATATTATCAGCAGGATTCAGGTTGATACTTTGAATTTAAGTTGGCTTCGATCTTTTGATGTGCTCGGGGACCGGCATAAGGTGAATCTCCCGGTGGTTCCTTGTGTTGTGGCCCGGTTTATCCGGATGGGCGAAATAAGGTAAGGTTTGAGGGGTGTTCGTCCCGCCTTCCCTTGTTGCCGCTCATTGTTTAACCTATTTTCGAAACTAACAAAATACCACAAATTCGGCAATATCTCGCCAAGTTGGTTCCGGATTTTCTCCCTCAACTTCCCCGGTGGCTCGGTTGGTCCCCTCCCCCTTCCACTTGGATCAAAGTTAATACCGATGGTAGCTATAATGTGCAAGCAGTCGGGATTGGTGGTATTTTTAGAAATGGGGTGGGGAAATGTCTTTTGTTCTTCTATTCACCTATTGATGCTTATGATGCTCTTGAGGCTGAAATGGTTGCCATCTTTTGGGCTCTTAAAATAGCCAAGATCTGTGATGTGAGGCTACTGATTGTGGAATCGGATTCTTCCGATTGTATTAGCTTCCGCAGAGGACCGAAATCGCTTCCATGGTACATTCGAGAGATGGCCGAATAGAGTGAAGGGTTTGATTGAAAGTAAAGATGTAATTTTTTCTTATATACCTAGGGAGGGTAATGCTCCCGCACATCGGCTTGCATCTCGTGGTTATCAGTATAGGGAAAGTTTGGTAGGAACTACTCCTCCCTCTCCCCTCGTTGTTTTGATGCATGGAGATAGACTAGGCATTCCTTATGTAAGAACTCAGTTCGTAGTGATGAAAGATATTAATACATTACTTGCCCGTTAGGCAAGTCTTTTGGAAAAAAAAAAAAAAAAATATATATATATATATATATATATATATATATATATATATATATATATATATATATATATATATATATATATATATATATATATAATATTTAATTGTTAAATAAATTATAAATAAATAAATATATATGTATAATTTATTTAACAATTAAATATTATATATATATATATATATAATATTACTTTTTATTTTAAATATTTTATGTATTGTATTTTTTTAAAATATAATTTAAATATAAAAAAATTTAATAGTTAAAAAAATATATATATATATATATATATATATATATATATATATATATATATATATATATATATATATGTATATATGTATAAATTTATATATTATTATTTTTTTATTTTAAATATTTTTAAGTATAGTAAATTATTTATAAATATAATTTAATTATAAAAAATATTTAATAGTTAGAAAAATTATAAATAAATATGTATATATATATATATATATATATATATATATATATATAATCATGCAGCAAAGACCTTATTATTGCACTCACTGTAGGATGTTTGGGCATACTACAGACAGGTGCTTCAAACTTCATCCACCCCCCAGGAGAGCTCCAGCCAATGTCAGGATTGATTTTACTCAGGAAAAAGCTTTTGAGGTGGGAACTACTCAGTTAGATCCTCATCCCCCCACAGAGATGCCCTCTCCACCTGAAGTGGGACCTCCTCCCACTCAAGTGCATATTCCTACTTATCTTATTCCCAATCCCCCCACTCCAAACCACTTTAATTTTACCTATCCAAAACCCCACCCCACCTGTCATTTTGTCAACCTCTCCCCCTCTGACCTTTCTTCCCCCTTCCCCTCCAGACCGAGAGTGCATTTCGATTCTATGGAGGAGGACTGGGAAATTTACTCCTCTAAGAAGAAGAAGAAAAATAGATCTGAACTCCAGAAACTTGCTGAAACTTCCAATTTCAAGACTAGAGAGTTTTCAACCCCACCCCCTCCCCTCACTAGAGGGAGAACTAGATCCAGCTCCCATAAATCACTTTCCCCTCCCCCTCGTCCAATCTCAAATGATAAACCTCCTTAGCTGGAACATTAGAGGGGTGGCTTGTCCACACTCTCTAAGAAGACTCAAAAATCTTAATAAGAAACACACCCCTTGGTGTATTGTGCTTTTGGAACCTATGGTTCAAATAAACTCTGCTAAAATCCTAAATAATTTCCCTGGTTTCACTTTCTATGCTAACATCAGTAATAAAATCTAGATCCTTTGCAGAGCTGAGGTCAATTGGTCTATTCTCATTGATCACCACCAATTTACTCACCTCTCATTACACTTTGCTGGACACAAAATTTGTGCTACTTTTATTTATGCAGGATTTAGAAAACAAGATAGAATCAGTCTCTGGGATCACTTACACCTTATCAGCAGTTCTATTGATCTCCCTTGGCTGGTGGGGGGAGATTTCAATTGCATTGCCACTTTTGCTGAGAAATTGGGGGGTAGGACCCCCACCCTTAGCACTATGAACGTTTTTAGTGACAATATCTAGACTGCAGGTTTGTTTGATCTTGGTTTTAAGGGCACACCTTTCACCAAGAGGAGAAGCAAGATTTGGGAAAGGTTGGACAGATTCTTGGTAAATGAAGCTTGGCACACCCAGTTTCTACATTCCTCTATCACCCACCTCCCCCTCCTTTGTTCTGACCACTGACCCCTCATCCTCTCTATTTCTGCTCCCCCTCAAACTTTCTCCTGTCCCCCTTCAGATACCAAAGTTTCTGGTCAACCCATCCAAACTTTGTTACTATCATCCAATCACTATGGCAAGGGGAGACTCACTCTAACCCTTGGATTAAGTTGGGGCTACTTCATCTTAAAACTTTTAAAGCTCTCAATAAATGGGGGTGGAGAGAGTTTGGAAATGTTTTTTCTGCAGTAAATGAAGCTGAAGAGGAGGTGAATAGATTGGAGCAGCTGGCCTTGAGGGGGGAGGCCACTGACCTTCTTTTAGCTGCTCAAACTAAACTTTCCAATTCTATTGACATTCAAGACAAGTTCCTAAACCAGAAAGCTTCTATCAAAAGTTTTGTAGAGGGGGACAAAAATATAAAATTTTTTCTTGCCTACATCAGATATAGAAGAAGCTGCAACATCATTCACAGCATAAAGGTTGAGGATGGGTTTTGGCTGAAGAATAATTTGGAGATTGGAAGGAGTGCTATCAGGTATTTTCATAACCTGATATCCCAACCCTCAGTTGGT